>VUQS01051490.1:0-10771 GCA_015108495.1 Heterochromis multidens | reverse complement strand
TTATACTGATAACGAGTTCAAACAGGTGCCATCAATACAGGTGACGAGTGGAGGACAGAGGAGCCTCTTACAGAAGAAGTTACAGGTCTGTGAGAGCCAGAAATCTTGCTTGTTTGTAGGTGACCAAATACTTATTTTCCACCATAATTTACAAATAAATTCTTTAAAAATCAGACAGTGTGATTTTCTGGATTTTTTTTTCTCATTTTGTCTCTCATAGTTGAGGTATACCTATGATGAAAATTACAGGCCTCTCTCATCTATTTAAGTGGGAGAACTTGCACAATTGGTGGCTGACTAAATACTTTTTTGCCCCACTGTATCTATAAAACAGCTGTGCTGACGTGAAATCACTGATCGTTTGATCTCCACTAACTGTCGGGTGCACTGTGTGTGTGTTTGTTTCTGATCAAGTGTGTATGGTTGCAGCGTTAGTCCATTACTGTGTGTGGTGGGGAGCCTGTCTGTTGGCAGCCTCCCAGGATTGCTGTTGCCCTGTCTTTGTTTTCCGGTGACTCTAGCTGGCTGTTATCCTTGCTGGCGTATTGCTCGCGGCCTCGCAAGTTGACATGTTCAGTGGGACCCTGCTGTGGTCTGACAGCTGTCAGCCCGGCAAGTGAGAGCTCCTCTCCAGCCTGCTGAGAGCACTTGCTCTGAGATAGGCTGGTGTGCTGTCTCGCGAGCTACACACTCGGAGCTTCTCAGTGTTGTCGCAAGCCAGCTGTGGTCCTTCTGACGTATTGCTCGCGGTCTCGTGGGCTGACACACTCAGTAGGACCTTGCTGTGGTCTGCTCAGCCTGCTGCGTGCGCTCGCTGCTGAGATGGCCCAGTGTATTGCTTGTGGTGTCGAGAAGTTACACATTTAGGGCTGTCAACTGGCTGTGATCCTCACTGGCGTATTGCTCGCGGGTCATGAGCTCACGTGCTCAGTGTGACCTCATTATGTCGCAGACTGGGTCAGGCTCGCGAGTGAGTTTTCTCCAGCCTGTGCAGAGAGCCCTGTGTGTCGCGAGTTTACACCGTCAGTGCTTTCTTATATCCGGTGTAAGTTGGCCGTGACTTTACCAGTGTATTGCTCATGCGAGTTGACGTACTTGGTGGGTCCCTGCTACAGGCAGACATAAAAGAAAGCGCAGCAGCAGGTGAGATTTCTCCAGCCATCCTGAACCAGCATCTCTGTTGCCAGTATAGAAATGTTCCACCAAGCATCCACACTCATTACAAAAAAAGCAGACTGTTTTTGAAAGAAAAACAAAGGCTTCTAGGCAAGAGAGAGTACTGTAAGCTGCAAGTAGCGAACTATGCTTGCTGTTAGCTCAGGCGTCCTCTGCTACTACTAAACAGTGAAACCGAGTTCCTGGTTACGGCTGTCTCCGCCTCCTGCGAGTATGACAAGCCGTGAGGGTCACATTGTGTGGGATGTGGTGTTCAGTGCCCTTAGAGGATGGGCATAGTAAAGGTGTGCTGTGTTTGAGATACCAGCACGCTATGCTGCTCAGAGAAAGTCCTCAGTCATGCATGGACTGTTTTTTTGTGCCTGCATGAGCTAGAGAGGGTGGGGGGAGTGTCAGACCCTTGGCAGGTGTCTCTGCCTCCTCCTGATTTGAGGCCTGCTTCAGTTCAGCCTCTTAGCAGCCCCTCTCTGGCCCCAGCCCCCAGGTGGGAGCCAGAAGAGGAGGGCTGTCAGGTGGAAGACGTCGATGTGGTGACCGTCTTCTCCCCTGAGGAGTATGACTTGTCTTGTGGACAGCCAGCGGCTAGTTCCTCAAGAAAAGAGTTGGGCCACAGTTACTTCCCTGAGGTTATTGGCAGGGCATTCAGGGCTCTGGATATTGCCCTCCCTGAAAATCCTGTGGCATCCACATCTAGGTGCTCTGGCTGTGATCCCTTGCCTGAGTATTGCTTGCAGGTTCGTGAGCTCACGCGCTGGATGAGATCTCGCTGTGGCGTAGACATCTGTCAGCCCGGTGAGTGAGAGCTCCTCTCCAGCCTGTGGTGAGAGCCCAGTGTGTTGCTCGCAGTATCGCAAAGTTACACATTCAGGGCTGTAAGCTGGCTGTGACTCCTTACTGGCGTATTGCTCATGGTTCGTGAGTTGATGCACTCAGTGAGACCTTGCTGTGGTCTGGCACTGTCGGCCCAGCGAGTGAGAGCAGGTGCCACTTCTGCCTAATGTTAAGGACCTGGGACATCGACATGGCTACCCAGACCTGTCTGACTGATTGGCGGCCCTTATGTCCCTCTACCTTCGTCACCTGTCTCCAAAAAAGGTGAGATCAGGTGCTGGGAGGTTCTGGAGGCTCCAGTAGCGTTGGTGAGGTTCAGGCTGCTTCCTCAGGCCTCCCTTCCATCATGAAGGAGCAGGCAAACGCCACCGGCAGTACATTAGCTCCTTCTGGGTAGTGCAATGCCAGTCCTCTGCTCTAGCAGGATGACCGGGACTGCTTGTTGAAACTGCCAGTTGAACCTTAACTCATGTCGGCCCAGGAGAACTTCAGCTATTGCAGCTGGCTCGGGATAGTCGCCGCCGAACACAGGAGATGCCAAGTAGCCTGTCCAGATGTACTAAGGGCTCAGAAAAGGCCAGACCTTCTGCACCTCAACCAGCACTTGAGGTCCCTGGGTGGGACCCGGGGACCTCAGGCCTCAGGCCTCAGCTGGAGGCCTCTGCAGGTGTAGCAATCACCAACAAGAGAGAGGAGGAGCTCACACAACTAGGCCCTGAGGTCCAGTGTGTCCTTCACCCTCCTGACTGTTCCTGGAGCCAGGCTGGCCAGGCCCCTATCCTGTCAGCCGGCTCAGGGCAGCATGGTCAGCTTAGGGGTGGACCCATGGGACCCATGGCTTTCATCTACAGTGTTTTTAGAACATGTTCAGGCTCAGGGTCTGCGCCTGCTCTACAGAAAGAGTAAATGGTAAATGGACTGATTCTTATATAGCGCTTTTCTACTCTCTCAGAGCACTCATAGCGCTTTATTTCATAGCGCTCATTCACCCATTCACACCCAGTCATACAAGCACTTTTATCTATGCTTAATTGCTTTCTGTCTATACATTCACCCTCCGATGGCTGCATCGGAGAGCAACTTCGGGTTAGTATCTTGCCCAAGGATATTTGGCATGCAGACTGGAGTAGCCAGGGATCGAACCACCAACCTTCTGATTAGCAGATGCTCTACCTCCTGAGCTACAGCCACCCCACAGTAAGCCCCGAGCCATCCTGAGCCATCCTAGGTCACAACTTGTGTGACTCTGGACTCTGACTGGACCACTGGAGAGGCAACAGGCCTTCAGAGATTGCCTCGACAACTTCGGGCTACTCTCTCAGGTCAACTGGGGACTGGTAGTCCCTCTAGCTCTCCTATACCTGAGACCTGTCCAATGATGCCTGCTGAGCCTGGGCCTCTGGCCGCAGTGGTGTCACCAGATTACAATTCTGGTTTCACGGGGGCTCCACCGAGCTCTCCACTGGTGGAGGGACTTGACCAACTTGGAGCTGGGCCATGCAGTGAGACCAGTGGCTCACCATCAGCTGGTCTTCACAGACGCTTCCCCAGTAGGTTGGGGCGCAGTCCATGAGAGCTGTAGGGCCAACGGCTGTTGGACCAGCCATTGGGCGATCCAGCACATAAACGTGTTAGAGCTGAGAGCAGTCCTCCTTGTGCTTCAGCAGTTTCTGCCGAGACTGAGAGGCTATCATGTCATAGTCAGGAGAGACAGCACGTTCACAGCAGCCTACATCAACAGGAAGGGGGGCCTAGGGTCTCCCCTCCTTTGCAGATTGGCCACCTGGTTGTGGCAGCGGGCTCACCCCCTGGTCCGCTTGCTCAGAGCTGTTCATGTGCCAGGGCCATCGAACATGGCGCCAGACATTGTGTCGAGAGGGGGCCCAAGTCCAGGAGATTGGAGACTCCATCCTCAGGTGGTCAAGCAGATCTGGCTTCACCTCGGAAGGGCAGAGGTCAACCTTTTTGCGTCCAGGGAGTTGACGCACACCCTTCTGTTCTTCTCCCTGTAGAACGATGATCCGCCTCTGGGGTGGGATGCCTGGCGCTCCCTTGGCTTCCCCTTTATGCCTTTCCTCCTCCACTCTCTTCCAGCTGGTCCTCCACAGGGTCCAGACCGAAGAGATGAGAGGCGACTCTCTGGCTGTGATCCCCTTACCAGCGTATTGCTCACGGTTCGTGAGCTAACGCGCTTGGTGGGACCTCGCTGTAGTGCAGACTGGGTCAGCCTGGCAAGTGAGAGTTATCTCCAGCCTGTGAAAAGAACCCAGTGTGCTGCCCCCGGAGTCGCAAGTTGCACACTTGACACTTTCTTAGAGTCTGAAGGTGCCAGAGACATCAGCTCAAGTCTGGACCCCCGGTTCTGAGGTGCCCCATTGGATAAGAGAGATCCTCTGGCCTGCTTTGCATTTCTGCCGAAGGCTCTATCCAGGTTCTGCCTGTCCCAGTCTGTTGAGCTTCCCACTAGTGGCTTAGACAAGGAGGTAGCTCTGCACCAGGCTGCTCTGTGCCCTTCTGGGTCTTGACAGACTATATCAGGTGTATTCAGACCATTAAGAAGATGGACCAGCTCTTGTCTGCTTAACCCTGAGGTCTTGTGCAGACCCTTGTCCAGCCCAGGCTGTCCCACTGGGTTGTAAATGCATCTAGCAAATGTATGCATTTTCGGGTGCTTCCCTCACATCCAGGATTCTGGCCCACTTGACCCGAGGTGTGGCTGCTTCATGGACCTTTAGAGGGGTGCTTCCCCTTCAGCCATTTGTGCTGCTGCGGAAGAGACTGAGTCCACGTTTTCCAGATTCAACCGCCTTAACAACAAGGGGTAGCAGCCAGTCCCTCCTTCAAGAGTGGGTGCTGGGCGCATCTCGGCAGTAGCTAACTAGGTGTTGTCTCTACGGTCGGCTAGCGTCTTGTGGACAGACACTTCGTTACAGTTTTGTCCTTGCAGGACCTCTTTGGTGCCAGTCTTGCGTCTGCAGACTGATAGCCCCTCTGCTTCTCAGGCTTGGCCTATGCATTTGGCAGGGCCCTGACCTGGTTGGCATGTAAATATGTACATTTGTACATAGGTGCTTAGGATATTGGGCTGCACCGTGTCCTCTCGGGGTGTCTTAAAGAGTTACCCCGTACATATAGAATATGTAACGGAGTGGAGAGATAGTCTCTCACTCAGAGAACCAAGGTTGCAATGTAACTAACCATTCCTGAGATGCTCTTACTCCCTAGGAGTTCTGAGGCCAACGGTACTGCTACTGCACAGGCATTCGTAAAGATGCTAACATAAGATTCCCCAGACATAACGGTGAGCCATAAGTGATTACTGATTTTGCTGATAAGTTAATGTTTTGATGGTGGTGGCACCAGGGGTTAAAATGGGATTTGGTAAGTAGGGGAACCCTCTCAGATGTAGCGGTGCAGCACGGAGAAAAGAATCACTCAGAAATAAGTCTCATAACTTGTTTAGTCAGCTCCAGTAGATTTTTTTCTGTGCAGGCTCTGATCAGTTGACCTATGCTGCTTCTCCAATATTCACTGCTCATTGTGGATTTAGCCAGTTGAATTCAAAAAGATGTAATCACACATATCCTGCCATTTTAAGAGGAAAATAAACATAAAGGTTCCAGTATGATCTGTGTAATACTGAATAACTAACTTCTTAATGGAATGTTTTTGTAGCATCAAAACAGCAAATAAGTCAGTCTGATCCTGTTGGTGAACCCAGTAGGCATGAGGAGCATACAGTCTATGATGAGGAGGTCATGATTACAGAGGGGACTGTGGAAAACTGTGGAAAAAATGGGCTGGGTTTGGCCATGAAACTCCCAGGCTGAAAAGGGGCCTCACCCCCGTCCCTGTTACAAAGTTGTTCAGTTAAAATGGGCAGCTAGTAGTGTCTGCGGTATGCAAATTATGTGCAAATTACATCCAAGACTCAGCCGTGAAGTCCCGCCTCCCAGCCCTCCCTCTCAGTCCCTCCCACACACACCAAAAGAAACTGTAAGCCTAAAAAGAAAAAAAATTGTAAATGTAAAAGAACAGTTAATGTGAAAAAAACTTTTACAAAAAAACAACACATTTTTTTCAATGCCAGTGTTTCCTTTTTCAGTTTCAGTTTTTATCTTTCAATGCCAATTTTTTTTTCAATACCAAAATTAAGTGTTGCTGTTCTGGCTCCATGGGACGCACCCTGGAGCTAGGCCTTGGCACCAAGGTACTGAAAATATTCTTGCGAGATTTTGGTCCATAATGATATGGTGGCATCACATTTCCTGCAGTTTGATGTGAATTTCTCATTCCATTACATCCCAGAGGTGCTCTATTGGATTGAGATCTACTGACTGTGAAGGCCATTTGAGTACAATGAACCCTGTGATCTTAAAGGGACATGGACATAGTCAGCAAGAATACTCTGTTAGGCTGTGGCATTTAAATGATGCTCAGTTGATAGTAAGGGGCCCAGGGTGTACCAGGAAAATATCCCTACAACATTATATCACCAACATGAGGAGATTAGTCGGTAGACATGTTCATGTACGAATCGGAAGATTGGTGGTTCGATCTCTGGCTACTCCAGTCTGTATGCCAAAGTATCCTTGGGCAAGATACTGAACCCCAAATTGCTCTCTGATGTGTTTATTGGAATGTGACTGTTAGGTAGCAAGGACTTAGAAAAAAGATCAAAAAGCACTTAGAAAAAAGTGCTTGTGTGAATGGGTGAATGAGGCACGTTGTGTAAAGAACTTTGAGTTCTTGAATAGAAAAGCACTATATAAAGGCCTTTACACACCGGACGCGTAAAATTCTTGCAAATATTTTTTGTGTTAAAAATATACTATTTTAATATACTATTTTACCTCAGACACACAGCTAGGCGCTGCTCTGGGTCAATCGGCTCTCTGAAATGATTTCTCTGCTTCCTCAGATGTGGTTTTAGCTCTGCCAACAAGAGTTCAAACTGCCCCACTGACATCCTGAAATATGTACGAAAGCGGTCGTGATACAACTTCAACTCTTGGTTCAAACCATGAAATTCTCACTGCTGCTGCCTTCTCCTGAGAATTGGATGAACCCAGGATCTCAGTTTCTTCCTTTTCTTGTTTAGTAACATCAGGACCAACTCATCATGGATTCATGTCGACTTCATTTTTTTTCAGTGCGTTTTTTTAAGGACGAATTTTCCACAAAAACACAATGCGTGTGGATACACATTACGCGACAAGATCGGATTTGGAAAATTCTGAATTTCGTGTTGTTTATTCTCAATGCATTCAGTGTGTAACAGCCTTAAGAACCAGTCCATTTACCATTTATACAAAGTAGGATGGATCCATGCTTTCACGTTGTTTATGCAAAAATTCTGACCCTACCATCCAAATGTCCCAGCAGACTTATCAGTCCAGGCAATGTTTTTCCAACGTGTGTTGTCTGATTTTTGTTGAACCAGTGCAAACTGTAGCATTATTTTCTTCTTAGCTGAAAGGAGTGGAACTTGATGTGGTCTTCTGCTGCTGTAGCCCAGCTGCTTCAAGGTGTGATCTGTTGTACATTCAAAGATGCTGTTCTGCATGTCTTGGCTTTAACAACTGGTTATTTGAGTTACTGTTGCCTTCCAATCAGCTCAAAGCAGTCTAGCCATTCTCTGATTTCTCACATCAACATGGCATTTCATCCAGAGAAATACTACTCACTAATAATTCCTCTATTTTCGACCATTTGGTGTATTCCCTAGAGATGGTTGTGCCGGAAAATCCCAGTAGATCAGCAGTTTCTGAAATACGCCAACAACCATGCCATGTTCAAAGCCACTTAAATCACCTTTCTTTGCCATTCTGCTTGGTTTGAACTTCACCAAGTTGTCTTGACCATGAATTGTGTTGCTGCCGTGTGATTGGCTGATTAGATTATTATAGATTATATATTTGTGTTAATGAGCAGTTGAACAGGTGTACCTAATATAGTGATCAGTGATACACTTACTGATCACTATATTAGGTACACCCGTTCATCTAGCCTTGTATATAGCCATGTCATAAAGATGGACTTCAGGTTTGCATGTTACATATACAACAGTTTTTTGTGAACATGTAAATTAAGAGATTTAAACTGCTTGTTTTAACACTGGTATATGTTAAGCCAGAGATTTTACAGGCTATAATAGAGCTGCTGTAATGCAGAAATTGGGTCTAGTGATCAAAGGGTATTCATCCATCCATCCATCCATTCATCCATCAACCGCTCAGAGAACTAGGGTAGCTTATATCCTGGACAGGTAACTAGTCCATCACAAGGCTAAAATGAAACACATGCACTGCCTTTATCACATCCTGTGCATCAACTGGAGTGACAAAGTTCCACACTCAGGTCCTCCCATGGACTGACCAAGTCCTGCATGGGCTGGCCTTCCCACCACACATATACATTGGCTTGGCCCATATACCAGCTGGAAGATGATCATATACCCAGTATTAATTTCGTTGATGAATCATTTTTGTCATAGTTTTCATCAGTGACCTTTATTTTCTGACGAAAACAAGATGATAACTAAATAAAAAGTAAGGCGTGAGGATTAAAACTATGATGAAATGTATTGACACTTTCATCAACGAATAAAAACTAGATGAAAATGTTGTGGAGAGACAGGATCCAAACAGAAGTAATTAAGAGGCCACCAGGACCAAAACAGGAAACCTTTTATACCACATGCTATCACACTCTCTAATACAATATATCTGCCTGGCAAAGAATCATCTCCTCTATAAATTTAACATGTAGAGAGGCGGGACGAGTTTGGAAGTGATCCAATCAGAAGTAATCTCCGTGTGCAGTAAGGTTAGACGCGCACTCCCATGCTCCCTCTTTCTCATGAAAACGGGACAAAATGTCAATGCATGGGAAGAAGACAAGAGTAGACATATGGATACATTTCTATACACATACATGTGAAGAAAAATAAGACACTTTGTGAACGGTGTGGAGCAACTCTCACCAGTAATAACATGACAAACTTTTACACTTTATATTTTAGTCACTGAATCAACTTTAGATTTAGTCAACGATAATCTTCTGATATTTAGTCGACTAAAACTAAAAGAATTTAGATGACAAAATTATGACTAAAACTAAATGACGTTTTAGTCAAAAGACTATGACTAAAACTAAATCAAAATTAATGTCAAAAGTAACACTGCATATACCAAATGGCATTCTCTACAGCAAACTATCCTCCAAGAAAAGATCTGTTGGGCACCCTCAGCTGAGTGACAAAGAAGTCCGCAAGTGCAACATGAAGTTTCTGAACATCACCTCTAAGAACTGCGAAGATGTAACAGCAGCAAGTACAGCTTGAGCTAAAACTATTGTGTCCAAGTGTTACTTGCAAACTATATATTTTTTTCTTGATTCTTGATTATTGTAATGCCTTTCTCTTCATTCAAGTGTATTATTAAAAAATTGAACATGAGCATCATCTGAGTTCAAATTGCAGGAATAACAATGCTACTCTTGCTTACTCAAAGTTTGCAGGCAGAGATGGGATTCTGCCTAGAGAAATGCAGAAGCTAATATGTCATGAGGTACCATAAATCAAAGCCAGCTTTATTTTGTCAGCACACAGATGGCCCAAATACACAACTCACCTCAATTAAGACTTGAGAATGGAAGCTAAAAGGGAAAAGTGTTTGGAGAGGAAAAAGGGCACCTGTTCGCCTGTCATATATGCAGCTCTTCTGATCAGTGGCTCTGAGCTTCCCCCAGAGCTGTTTCAATGCTGAATTAATGATGGCAAACAAAGCCAAAGCCTCCTCACAGCCCCTGTGTGAGTTCATTCTCTCTCCACTTTGGTCCCTCTCAACTAATCTTCAGTGTCACACTTAATGAGATTTTCAGTTTGTAAAGTAAGTGGAGCAATAACTCCCCCAGCACAGGCTGGCATCACCATTCCCACCATCTCCTAGAATGCTTTTAAGCAACTGCTTCTGCACCTTCTGTCTATTCCTCCTCTTTTACTAAAGGATGCATTGTGAAGGATTATTACTTATAAAAATCACATTGAATTATTCACTGTGGAAATACTTGGCTGAAAGTATAGTATGTGTGTAATGCATAGCTTTTTCACTTCGTTATTCATAATGAGCAGTTTCTGCAGCTTCTCGAGTGCTGGAGAATACAGTGAATCATTAAGCATCGTGAAAATTAGATTGATATGCATATAAACATAAGCTGGATTAAATAAAAATGCAGTTAATTATCTACAAATACATCTACAAAGGGTATTTTATTTGATATAGTTACTTTTTTGTTTAGTCTGATGTTACATATAATCTCTCAGGCTACTGAGAGGATCTAACAGACAGAAACATACACTATATTGCCAAAAGTATTCACTTGCCCATCCAAATCATTGAATTCAGGTGTTCCAATCACTTCCATGGCCACAGGTGTATAAAATCAAGCACCTAGGCATGCAGACTGTTTCTATAAACATTTGTGCAAGAATGAGTTGCTCTCAGGAGCTCAGTGAATTCCAGCGTGGTACCATGATACGATGCCACCTGTGCAACAAGTCCAGCCGTGAAATTTCCTCACTACTAAATATTCCACAGTCAACTGTTAGTGGTATTATAACAAAGTGGAAGCGATTGGGAACGACAGCAACTTAACCACAAAGTGGTAGGCCAGGTAAACAGAGTGGGGTCAGCGAATGCACAAAGAGTCAATAACTACAGACCTCAAACTTCACTTGTCACCAGAGCAGTGGAGATGCGTT
>VUQS01051489.1:0-17069 GCA_015108495.1 Heterochromis multidens | reverse complement strand
ACAGACAGAAGAAACTGAGACGGCCTGAAGGAAATCCCTTTCTGTTATTCTTACGACAGCTGAACGTTTCAGTCTCAGGTTCAAGTTCTGCTCACTTTAAAGTAAAAGATGGAGCAGCTCGAACCGCTTTGAACACAGAACAGAGGAAAAAGTCTTTCTTGCCACAGATGGTAAAGTTAAAATGTTATATCAGCTGTAACAGATCGTGCTGTTTTAGTGCCGGCCCATTTAGGATCTCCTTCAGGTGAGAAAAGTACCCACCCCAGGGCAGGTATTTCTGAGTGGCCCTGAAAAACTGCTGGGAGGGGTTTGATGTTGATGTTAATGTTAGTTTCTAAACCAGCTAAAACAACCGTATCACTTCCTGCCACTTTCTTTTTTCAGTCCTGCTGTAACTTTCACTTTGGCGTTTATTAAAATGAGGAAGCAATACAATTTCTTCAGTGGGCTGCTGCTTAGGGTCAAAGGTCAGACAGGCAATCTGGCCAAAAAACTTAAAACAGTCAAGAACTGCTCCCTGGATTTCTGTTATGTTTTTTAGATGATAGATGTGGATTGATTTTCAGTAAAATACCATTCTGTGAGTATTAGGGACGTCACAGCACCATCAGCCATTTTACAGCATCTGTAAATTTTGATTTCAGGCATCAAATGAGCAGCAGCAGAGAATTTGTAGCAGCAGCCTCCTGATAGCATCACCTTCAACCACCACAATCAGCTGCTTCTTCTGCACAGTTTCTGGACGTTTCTGATGGGCTGTAATTGTGCTTCTGATGTCTAGTTATCATTTTGAAACGGATCATAAATCCTTAATGAACCAATCAGCATGCATTACAGAGTGTATGGTGATTGGATTGTTGGGCAAAATTGTTTTCCCTGTCAGAAAAATTAAAGAACGTAAAAGTCCTTTTATTTCATTTCTGACAAATGATTGATTCTTTGTTTATGAAATATTAAATAAAATGTTTTTTTTTCTTTCTAGAGGCGACTAAATAATTATTTTAGCTCTTTAGCTAAACTGCAGTCATTTTCTGTGCAGCGGGATTAACAGGAAGTGGAAGGGCTCCTTTCCATCGGCTCTGCATGTGACCCTCTCTCTCTCTCTCTGCAGGCCTATGGCTGGGCGCTGCAGGGTATGCGTCACCTAGCTGGGATCAGTATGGAGGACTGCACACTGCCAGACAAATGCCAAGCTGTGATTGGCTGCCTGGAGGACTACCAGCGTCAGCACCCACCAATCCCAGATGCCAGTTTTCAGGAAATGAAGGTGGCGGCTGGTGAAATGCGGGGCGAGCGAGGCCTCCGTCAGTGGAGCTTCGCTTGGTCCAAGTGTCAGGAGACCAAGAAGATGTTTGACAGGAAGATGGAGGCAGCGCTCAAGATGCGAGACTCTGCCCACAGGCGCCGCTCTGACTCTGTCACCAGCAGGAGCTCCATCTCCTCCAGGAAGTCTCTGTCAGGACTCTGGGGGGTCCGTGACACCTCCTCATCCTCTTCCCACCTGCCAGAGGAGAAAACAAATGCCTCCTCACCTCCTTGTATCACCTCCTCAGTGCTCCCCATCACCTCCACCCCTGGGCCCTCGGCTTCCCCTCCTACTCCCCAGCACACACCGCTCCTCCGCCGGCTGTTTCGCAGCTCCTCCTCAGACGAGTCCTCTGACCGTGTGGATATCACTTCCTGCAGTCCCAGACTTCACCGCCTGGATTCTTCTCCCTGCTTCACCCAATCTTCTTCGTCTTTCTCCATCTCCTCCTCCTCCTTCTCCTGCAGACGGCAGCAGCTCAGGAAGACTCAGAGCTTCGATTGCCCTGCCACCCCCGAGACGTTACGGTACGGCCCGTCTGGTCGCGCCCTCAGTGAGCCAGCGCGCAGAGGAAACACAGGCGTGTTCATCCGCGGCCTGGAGGTCAGCAGCACTGAGGCAGCAGACCGCACACTCTGCCCCAGGACGCCTTCTCACACCTGGGTGGGACAGGGGCCGCATAGCCCCGGGACACCCAGCACCCCCACAGCGGACCCCCGACCCAGGGGCAGGTGGGTAATCACAGTTTCTCAGCTTGAATCAAGTTCTAGACTGACACTGCTCTGCTGACATTGTTGTGTGTTTTTTGTTGTGTGTGCGCGTGTAGTAAGCTGCGTCACATTGTGGAGGAGATGGTGAACACGGAGCGTGAGTACGTCCGCTCGCTGCGTTACATCATCCATCACTACTTCCCTGAGATGGACCGAGCGGACCTCCCACAGGATCTCAGGGGGAAACGCTCTGTCGTCTTCGGCAACCTTGAGAAACTCCTCGACTTCCACAGCCAGTTCTTCCTGAAGGAGCTGGAGGCTTGCTCAAAACACCCACTTAGAGTGCCGCACTGCTTCCTCAGACATGTAGGACACACACCACACCCAGCCCCATCAACGCACAATGACACACTATCTCTTCATATTTATCTCATAGAAACCAACAAGAAATTTTTTATTTTATAACAAAGCTCTGTGTGCCCGATTGTTCAGCTGATTCATTCTACAGGTGTTAGCTGTGTGGAGGTGCTTTGTGTGAGTGTGTTTGTGTTTGTGTTGAACAGCAGGAGCAGTTCGGTCTTTACGCTCTCTACAGCAAAAACAAACCCAAGTCTGACACTCTGCTGGCAAACCATGGACACTCCTTCTTCAGGGTGAGAACTACAACCACCACCTCTGACCTTTGACCTTAATGTGACCTTCAGCCTGTACTGCCACTAACCCCTCCTACCCCCTCCTTCCTTGCAGAGGAAGCAGCTGGAGCTGGGAGATAAGATGGACCTGTCCTCCTACCTGCTGAAGCCCGTTCAGAGGATGAGCAAATATGCGCTGCTCCTCACTGACCTCATGAAGGAGGTGGGTGCAGCTCAGGAGGCGGAGCTTGCCGCGCTGCAGTCTGCTACCAACATGGTCAAGTTCCAGCTTCGCCACGGAAATGACCTTCTGGCCATGGATGCCATTCGAGATTGTGACGTAAGTGTATCAGAGTCAGAGTGGAGTCTGATCTGAGCTCACGTGTTATGGATGCGTGGTAAATGTTGCTGCCCTCAAACATCAGCACCAATAATACTAATTTGACGGTTGAGGGCCGAGGCTGAAAATTCCCTTCATATCACGAATGAATCAAGTCCCTGTAGGAGCACTTCTAGAACTGGATGAGTTTGTGATAGTTTCCCTTTTTTTACTATTTAAATTTGATGTACATTTGTGAAGGGACAACAAGATGTAGGTTTGTGTTTCTTGTGTGTTGTGGGTTTCGTGATGAATATGGAGCTTAAAATGAGACGTTTAAATCACACTACGTCATTGAAAGTTCCCATTTTGTGCTCTTTTAAGTTAAACAACGTAACTGTATCAGAAACTATTTTCTATATATGCTGTTAAATACACCAGAAGCCACTTCAGAGGCTTCCTGCAGCAGACTGCAGCCCCCCGTGAGGCTGATGATAGCCTCCAAAAAGCCTGACCAGTGATTCCTTTGTGTTCACATTACCAGCATAAAGACCGTGTCCCGTAAGTCTTACCAGAGCCGCTTTGGTTTTTGTGGTCTTTTACTTTCTTATAATCCTGTTTCAGCTTCATCGTCTTCTCCTTACTTTGCTTTGTTGGGTGGTTGATGCCCAAAGTCATTCAAGTTTTTTAAATGTCTTAAATTTAGTTTGGATGGACCTTAAATGTTTTCAGTCATTGCACTCCAACACTTTCAGCACATAATGCTGCTGTGTTTGCCCCCTTTAAACATTTAAGTCTTGCAGCATGCATAGTTTAGGCTGTAATAACATCCATTACCTACCTTAATGGCTGTAGCTCATACCTAAATAAACTCGTCTATGATACACAAATATCACAGATGTTTAAAGGATCTGTTTAGCTCCGCTGGGATTTGCGGCGGCCTAATGGAAATGTAAATGGAAACCTTCCTAATGGGATGGTGCAGGTTAAATCAAAAATGGCTTTCGAATAACAACCTAAAGCTGATGCCTGGAAATGTTTATGAAGCAAACTGCCTGTGTGTGGACCGAGGTTCAGAGTTGGTGGTTTTGTCGTCACATTAATAAACACGTTCGGCTGACGTTCTTAAACTCAACCAAACTGTTTCATTTTAGCTCGCTGTTCAACATCAGTGTGTTTATAACGCAAGTTTTAGTTCAAATTTAAATTACAGTGTTCTTAAAAAGTCTTTACGTTTAACTTATTTATGTCTTAGAAGAAATGCAGGCAAAGTTTTATGTTTCGGTCTGAGAAGTCATAGTTGTGCTATACGTCCTCCATCGCTTATAGGCTTTATCAAGCCTGTCGGTCCACTTCTCCATGTTTTGTTTCATTTTTAGAGCAAACTATTTTTTAAATACGGAGGTTGCACTTGTGTCTGTCAGAAGTTCCTCTTGTGGTGTCCTGAAGTGGGGATAAAATAGGAGCCAACACACCAGGCTTTAAGAACGATGATCATCCCCATTTCCTGCAGTGTAGATGATCAAGAAAGGGTGGAGTTGCTCCAACTAGAACTATGAAAAAGTTCCTCCAGTCCAGAAATGCCCAGTAAGTTCACACTGTGAATCTGTATGTTGTCATGTTGTGGAAAAGGTGATTTACCAAACTGCAACTTGCTGTTATGTAAGACTATGAAAAAAGGTGCGGACAGATGAGCTGAAATAAGGTTGGAAACACATTTTCTCAGATGAATACATCACATAGAAGTCACAGATTTACAGCAGTTTGTCTTATCAAATAAACCTGATCAGCTCGCATCAGATTTGAAGGTTGTGCCACTGAGTTTGTGTCTCTTCTTTTTCTGTCTGCAGGTGAACTTGAAGGAGCAGGGTCAGCTGATCCGTCAGGATGAGTTCACTGTCTGGAGCGGGAGGAGGAAATGCCAGCGTCGCATCTTCCTATTCGAGGAGCTCATCCTCTTCAGTAAACCTAAAAAGATGGAAGGAGGGCTGGATGTCTTCATCTACAAACACTCCTTCAAGGTAAGCTCTTTGAGAGCAGGGCGAGCCCACTGTGAGTCTGAGGCAAGACACTTTCTGAGTGGGAAATCTCTGTGCTGCAGACGGCAGATGTTGGTCTGACGGAGTCAACGGGGGACAGCGGGCTGAGGTTTGAGATCTGGTTTAGGAGGAGGACATCCAAGAATCAGACTTTCATCCTTCAGGCGACCACAGCAGATATTAAACATGCCTGGACAAACGACATTGCCCAAATCCTGTGGACTCAGGCCACGAGGAACAAAGGTGCAGAGAGCAGAGTGTTCAGGAGAGCTGAGAGCTTCAGTGTCTGAGATTAACTCGCCAACTTTGTCTTTCTGTCAGCAGAGATGCGTTTGAAGGAGATGGTGTCGATGGGGGTGGGAAACAAACCGTACCTGGACATCCAGCCGAGCGACGCAGCCATCAGCGACCGAGCTGTTCACTACATCATGAAAAGCAGAGGTGCTACTCTCAAACTTTACGTTTACAACAAAGTTCTGCTGTTTGAGGAGCTGAAAGCAGATAAAATTCACCAATCAGCACATTAGTTACTGAACATTCTGGTGATCAAAAAGTAAAATACTGATTGGATCCATCAGGTGCCAGAACGCGGGCGTCCATCGCCGTTTCTGTCTTCGACCACTCAAATCCTTTTAAACGAGGAGCGGTGACCTCTGACCCCGCAGCATCAGGCCCGTCTTCAACCAGCTTGCTGGGACCTCTCAACCTGCACATGTACAGGTGAGAGACACACCTGTCCTGCCACACAGCTGCAGAGTCAAAGCTTTTCAAGCTGGTTTTATAACATTATCCTCCTCCTCCTGCAGTCAGAGCATCCCCCCTTCTCCCACTGCTCAAAGCTCCTTCAGTGCTTCGTGTATTGAGGAAGACGAGCAGGAGCACGAGACCAGCAGCCAGCCCTCCATGAGTACGTTAACACACACACAAAGACGCCTTTGTCACCTGGAACTCACCTGTGTCACGTTTGGTGTGTCAGCTGATTAAAAGCTTTTTGTCATCAGACCCCAGCTCTCTGAGTTCCTCTCAGGGTCTTTTCCTCAGGTTTTAAAATCAGTTCAGGTCCCAAATATATATGTGAGTGTGAATAATTCAATTCAGATTTATTCATATAGCACCAAATCACAACAACAGTCGCCTCAAGGCACTTTATATTGTAAGGTAAAGACCCTACAATAATACAGAGAAATACAGAGAAAAAAGTGTCTCAGATTAGGTTTGAATAATCTTTGCGACTGCACCCCATCCTAATCGCCCAGCTGCTCCACTTTAATGTCTAACAGTCGTTTTTTTTTTTCTGTCTTCAGCCACAGAGAGTTCAGGTTCATCGTCTCGCTGCCTCTCGGGCTCCACTGGCTCCGACAGCGGCTGCGTGTCCTCCCACCTCCAGGAAACACTGCCTGAGGAGCCCAGCCTCCCAAGCCAGCCCTCCTCCTCTTCCTCCAGCAAACAGCGCCTCAACAGCCAGTACATTTCAGCTGTGAGTGCAGGCAGTTCGGTGATGGAGGAAGAATTGAAGTGGAGTCACTAATAGACTGTAGAAGGTTTTAATTGGTTAATAAGATTATGAGACAGACCTGTGCATAAGTGAAGAGAGTCAGACTGAACAGATTGAAAGAACTGGAAACAAAGACTGAGTTCTTCAGTTCATTCTGTTAATATAGATCAACAGTCAGTTCATGTAGAGTCTCCGAGGGGCTGCAGAACTCCAGTGATCAGTTATTATTATTATACCATCATGGTAATTCACTGTCATACCTGGAATTAATTTATTTTAATTAATAGAATCAAAAGCAAAGGAACTCAATAAAGCAAAACGATATATAAAGACAAAGAACACAGGATACACGTGCAGGAGGCAAAGGTAAAACAGGCAGAGAGACAGCAGCTAAAACTGACCAAAGGTTATCAGAGGAGACTTTTTTATTTTTTGGATGCATTGTAGATTTCCAGGAGGTCATAACACAGAAACTCAAAGCAGTTTTTTACAACTCAGAAAAGACTTGTGGGACTGGCAGTGACAGCAAGTGATTGGTCAGAGTCAGAGGGCCTGCAGCTTCAGTCAGAACTGATGCAAGATGGCGACTTCGCTGTGAGAGCTCAATAGATAGACCAAACAGACATAGCATTATGACCACCATTCGGCTCTTATCAAACTCGCTCAAATCCTCACACTTGCCCATTTTTCCTGCTTCTAACACATCAACTCTGAGGGCAAAATGTTCGCTTGCTCCCTAATATATCCCACCCACTAACAGGTGCCATGATGAAGAGATAATCAGTGTTATTCACTTCACCTGTCAGTGCTCGTAATGTTATGCCTGATTGGTGTAAACGGCAGCCTGTGTTTTTCACACAGCAAACCCCATCAAATGTTTTCATATTGGATGCAATGATGACTGAAATCACTGCCAGTAACAAACCTGAAGCTTCAGAGTGGAGGCAGAGAAAAACAGCAACTAGCTTCTTATCTGGGAAACATCAGAAAGTTGTGTTGTTTGTGTACAAGAATCCAAGTTTTTGTTGTAATTTCTTAACGAGATTGTCAGCTCGATATTTTTAAATATGTTTGTCATCTCTCCAAGCTGAGCAGAGCAGTTAATGTTAATGTGATCAATTTATCAGTAAATTCCTTTGAGTTTATTAATGTTTGGTGTTCTCCGTTCGTCCTCAGAAAGCAGCTGCAGTCATCAGCCCTGCCACCATCGTGTGATCAGCTCACCTGAACGACGTCCCTGTAAGTCCGCTCGTCTCTGTGACGTCCATCCAGCAGCCGCTTCAGGCTGCTCAGGCTGCAGGTCATCACAAAGAGCCGAAGGGATTGTGTTTTTTGGGGGAAATTGGAAGTTACCAAATGTTCCCCTGACAACCGCGTTTTGGATTATTGCAGAAAATAAGTGGGAAATGAAAGTTAATAAATAATAAAGGGTGAAACATTAAGGAAAAGCTATAAAAACAGATCACAGATTCAGCAAGCTGAGAGAGGCTGTTCAGAGTTTAGGAGCTACAACCTCACAGCGTGGTAAATAAAAGTAATAAGGAAACGATGGGGGGGTGATGCGGTCTCAGCTCTGGCAGATCAGTTTTGAATGAGCTGCAGGCGGAGACGACAATAATCCAAATGTGATGGAGGAAAGCATGAAGGACTTCTTAAAGGTCTGCTTGACATACAAACCTTTCCAATATTTCTCAGTTGGAGAAAATGTGACTGTATGACCTCATTTGTTAGGCAAATGTGTAAACCGCTACACCACAAATTAACACAGTTTTAAGGATTTTTGAAGAATAAAAAGAGTCAGAAAAAGTAAAACACTTAACTTTAGACAATGAAACCTCGACCACTCCTGTCCTGTGTAGTCTCATCAGTAGATGTATCTGCAGTGATGGTGTGTGAGGATTGCCACCTACATACCTTAAATCTTTGTGTGTGTGTGTGCAGGTTCGTCTGCTTCTTGCTGCCGTTCTGAGTTTCCTCCCCAGACGTCGGACTTTCAGCAGCACCGTTCACCTGCGCCGACCCTCAGCTGCTTTCATTTGTGGTGTAAATAAGGACTGTTTGAGTTTGTCTCCTCACAGCAGCTGCCCTTTGTTTCTGTTAGTGTTTGTCGTGCTGATCCAGGGTCAGTCTGTGGGCGGCTCGTCGTGCTGTGAGGACTGCAGGTTTGTGTCTGTACATGTGTGTAAATAAACCCTCAGCTGAGCGTCTGCTGTCACTTTTTACTTGAATAATAAACCTGAGTTTGTTGAAATCACATACTTCTGTTCTCTGAGTCTGTTCTCTGAGAGTCAGCTGTTTGCTGCTCTGAGATCAGCTGACATGTGTCCTGTGTTTCAGTGCCTCCTGAATCAGACGGCATGAGTCACCTCGCTGAGATATTCACCCAGTTAAAGCATCACTTACAGAAATGTGCAGCCAAACACACTTAATTCTTTTTGGTTTTTATTAGTTTGTGTTTTTAGTTTTATTAGAATAATATGGAGGTTATTTTTCAGGGACATATTTAAACAGTTCAGAATAGAAACTGTAATACAAACACAGCACTCGATGAAGGCAGTTCACTCTGTCATGTAGGCGTCCTGAGTCTCAGTAAACATCTGCACCAAAGCCTCATCAGGCAGGTTGTGATAACAAATGTGACTGAATTAACAAATTTCTCTATTTTTATATATTTATTTTCTTTATTTTTGTTTTAGTTTTTAATATCATTACTGTTATATCGTCTGTTTTTCAGTTAACTAAAATATTCTGTCACTCTTAGTAGTTTTTACACAAAAGTCTCATGTATTACACTAATTTTTTAAAAAGTAATATATCTCTTATTTACGATCTCCATCCATCATCTTCCGCTTATTCATTTCAGGGTTGTAGGGGGGTCTGGAGCCTGTTCCAGCTGCCAAAGGGTGAGAGGCATGGTACACCCCAGACAGTTCGCCAGTCTGTAACAGGGCTAACACAGAGATACAATTTAGATTCACCAATTAACCTTACCCTACTAACTGTATGTCTGGACTGTGGGAGGAAGCCGGAGTATCCGGAGAGAATCCACGCAGACACGGGGAGAACATGCAAACTCCACACAGAAAGGCCCCGGCCAGAAGGTGGATTTGATGATCTTGCTGTGAAGCAACAGTGCTAACCACTGCGCCACTATACTGCCCCTATTTACTACCTGTAGAAAGTAATTACACTACTTATGTAGAAGGATGTCAGCTGATTGGCCAGGAATGTCGCTGATCTCGACTTTATTGCCCGTCACTGTAGACAAATGAAGATTTTTTTTAATTAATTTATTTGGTGTTCTGGGATTTCCCCACAGCAGCAAGAATCCCTCAGAGCAGAGCAGGCATCAAAAGCAGAGCAGGGGTGGAGGCTCCCACTGAGCCATCAACTGATCTGCCTGGACTGCAGCAGCTCTATTCACAGAAAACTTCCATTCATGCGAAAACTATTGCTGAACCCATGATAAAACTTTTTTTTTTTTTTTAACCCATTTGTACAAACAGGTTGTGTCGATTGGTCACCCAACAGATGGTCATATCAGTATACAGTACATCTGGAAAGTATTCACAGCGCTTCACTTGTTCCACATTTTGTTATGTTGCAGCCTTTTTCCAAAATGGATTAAATTCATTTTTCTGCTCAAAATTCTACACACAATACCCCATAATGACAAAGTGAAAAAAGTTTGCTTGAAATTCTTGTAAAGTTATTAAAAATAAAAAACAAAAATATAACATGTACATAAGTATTCACAGCCTTTGCCATGACACTCAAAAGTTGAGCTCAGGTACTTCCTGTTTCCACTGATCATCTGTCAGATGTTTCTACACCTTGATTGGACATGATTTGGAAAGGCACACACCTGTCTATATAAGGTCCATAGTTGACAGTGCATATTTTAGATTCTGAAGTAGGTAATCTTCATCTGAGATGCATAATCACACAATATAATGTAAAGCCTGACATCTGCCTGCATATCAGCACAAGTAATGTGCTTTTTTCCCTCTCCTGCACAAACTGAGGTCAGGAGAGTGTTTCAAACTGTAGGAAAAGTAAAGTACTGCTCCCCGACCGGATCACCTCAGTAAACCTGAGGCATCCTCTTCTCACTTGAGCAGATCAAATGATTAAAGATGAAAAACAGAAACCAGTTGGTAGAAAAAGTCATTTATTGTTCATCAGCTGAAGCAGCGACAATGCTCCAAACGTCTTAGAGCAGGAAACGAAGACAGATAAAAAAAACTAAAAGGGGTTAAAGACAGCAGGGGTCAGAGTCACTGAAACACAAATGTACTGAATCAGTCCCGTGAAATTCACATTAAAGCCTCCGGTCTGCAGACCTTTGATTCAGATAAAACAAAAAACAAAAAAAAACATCCAGCTCCTCATCAGAGCCTTCATCTGTTTTTACCCCCATCAGTAACCGTCAAACCCAGCTGACAACACAAAGTGAGCCAAAGTCTCAGATATAAAGCATGTTTATTAAAACCATCCTCCATGTTTCCATGTGCTGATGTGAAAGCGCTTTTATTCTGAAAGTCACATAAAAAAATACAGTTTCCTGCTAAACGTTTGTCCTCTGATGACCTGTGACCAATCAGAGCTCAGTAACACAAACTCCTGATAATAAAAGAAACAAGTGGTTTTTGCATAGCGAGTTACAAAGTGCTGAAAAATACAAAAAGAATTTAGAAACAAACATGTCAGTCTCTCCTCCTCCATGTTTTCATGAGATATTCTAACTGGATATAAAGATGGACGACAGGAAGTGAGGAAACACTGTAGTACAGGTCATATGCCCCACCCCCTCCATGTCAGTGCACCTTGAGTACATTCTTATTCGGTTATTGTTAAACAATTGATCGATGATTGGATACTTTAAACAGATGTCTGTGGTCATGATTGACGGCTCCTCTGACTGAAGTTGGACACGTCGTCCATCTTTATTGACAGTCTGTGGCCGTGACAGGAAGCTGAGCTGAATAAAAACACTGCTGCAACACTGATTTCTGCACACGGGCTTCATGTGCAGCTGCTGAACAGACTCAGCTTTTTTTTTTTTTACCGGCACCTAAAAATGAGGGGAACTAAAATAAAAATATTGATAATACATTCTTTAATCAAATAAAGAACTTTTAAGGTGAAATTTGTCTTTAGTCTGTCTGAAGATATTTTTCTGCTGCGCTTCAGTGAATAAAAACTGACCTTAAAATGAGTTTCAAGTTTTTTTCCTGTAAAATGAGTGAAAAGTGAAATACCTGACCAATCAACACCTGAGGGGGGGGAGGGACGAACCACTTCAATAACTCAGTAATCTATGAGTCCTTTTTAAAGCAGGAACGTTTGAGTCCAGCTTTTAAAATGTGGAAAATTTTTCATCTTTTACAAGATAAACATTTTCAGTCAATAAACAGGCTTATCGATCAGGGGTCTGCATCAGAAAGAGGAAATCTGGAATCAGCAGCTGCACATGAAAATAAAACATTTCAAAAATAAAGCACAGTTTATACACTTCCTCTGAAAAGTTACAAAATAAAAGCAGCACGTCTGCTGATAAAGAAACGATTAAATACAAAAACACAAAAGCATCAAAAATAAAAACAGAAGCTGCAGTTCGTCGTCTTCTTTGACAGCTTCACATCCTCACTTTGAACACGTCACACACGTTTGCATGTCTGCACAGAAGGAAACCTGCTTCACAGGGAAACCCGATTTTCTCTGTTTACATATTTATCACAGATGGTTTTAAAGGAATAGATTAATTTAAAGTTTAATTAAAGATGCATTTTTAAAAAAAAAAAATCTATAAAGAGAAATCTCGCATTTAAACGATAAAATATAAAACTATTAGTTCTGTTTAGTTAAAATAAACTCTGAAATGAAATGAAGGCTGGAGGTCAAATGAAGGTTAAGACATTTTAGTGAACACAAATTTAAAACTCGATAATATTTTTATGGTTTCCACTCATCTGTTCAAAGCCCGGTAGGCGGTAAGCTGATCTTATTGGGCTTTTATTTCCTACATTCAAGTTGTAAATTCAAGAGAACAAATTATTTTTGATTTGAATATTTTTCAGCTGATTTCCTGCAGACTTTTCTAATATGATGAGCTGCAAATTTCAGGATATTTCCAAGAAGGTCCTGCACAGTTTGCTTCTGATTACAGTGAAGTACCTGCCTGTGCACAACAGATGAGCCTCCATCAGGTAACCGTTCAGAAACCAAACTGAAGAAACATCCTGTAACTTTGGCCTCATTTTTATGGGAGTTTGCAGGAGATGAGCTGAAGTGAGCTGACCGAGGCTTGAACCACGAAGCAGGATCTGGGGTTAGAGAGGTAACTTCAGATTTAACTCGTGTCTTTGGGCTTGTGACAGCGGTATATGAGGCTGTAAACTTTTCCACATTTGTGATCGTTTATCAGAGATTCAGAAAACCTGGTTTGGCTTCACCGCCGTCGTGTTCCCACTTTGCATGATAGCGGTTGTTAGATCCAGATACGAGATACGAGGTGCGATCAGAAAGTTCAGTTACTGTGCTGATAAAAAGAAAAAATACTGACAACCACCAGTGCTACCTCTCAGCCTCCTAGTAGATGCACCTGTGGTATAAATTTGAAAATCCTAGGTGACCTTCTTGAGTTATCACATTCACAAGATTTTCAGAAAACTTGACCTTGAGGTTGAGGTCACCGAGATTTGAACTCTTTTGAAAATTTTAGTAGTTGCACCTATGGTATTAATTTGAAAATCCTATGTCGCCTCGTTCTCGAGTTATTGTGTTCACAAAGTTGGGTGTCCACAACGCCCAGCCGGCTGCTCAGCGGGGTGACGACAATACAACGGGGTAAAAACTGAACCCGATTTGAATTTGGCCAAAAACTCTTTGGGAACGAGTTACTGTCCCAACTAAAGGAGTTAAAGTATCTCTGGGTCTTGCTGAGGGGAGGAGGGAGTGAGAGACTGACAGACAGATTTGTGCGGTGTCTGCGAATGCTGTACCGGTCTGTTGTGGTGAAGAGAGAGCTGAGTGTGGAAGTGAAGCTGTGAATTTACCGGTCAATCTACATTCCTACCCTCACGTATGGTCACGAGCTCTGGGTAGTGACAAAGACTGAGATTCTAGATGAAAGCAGCAGAAATGAGCTCCCTCTGAAGGGTGTCTGAGCTCTCAGAGATAGGGTGAAGAGCTTGGTCATCCAAGAGGGACTCTTAGTAGAGCTGCTTCTCCACATCAAAAGGAGCCAGCTGAGGTGGTCCAGGCGTCTAACTAAAATTCCCTCCTGGACGCCTCCTAGGGGAGGCTTTTCATGTCCACCTGGGAGGTGGCCCCGAGGTAGATTCAGGGCACGCTGGAGAGTTTATGTTTCTCAGCAAGCTTAGAAACACCTCAGTATCCCCCCAGAAGAGCTGGAGGTGGTGGCTGGGGACAGGAAGGTCTGTGCATCTCACGCCTCAGGGACCAGCAGAGATGGTCTGACTGGGGGATGAAGTCACAGCGCAGAACCCTGAGAATGGTGATGGCTGTGCTCCTGACCTGATGCACCTGATGGACACCGTGGACTTCCTCTACTGAAAAGTGGATTCTGGATCATAGGCGGAGATCCAGCCCTTATCACCGGTGATTGTGGTCATGTGGGACCTTTTGATGGAGCAAAAGGAGTGCTGAGGTCCACGGTGCAGGACATGTCACAAAAACTTGTCCGACAAGTTTGGTCTCATAACGTCATGCTGTATCCTGACACAAAAGTTATCACCTGGCTGAACTTTTTAAAAGCACCTCGTATCCTGGGTTACCTGCTTCGTAGTCCAGGCGTCTGGTCTGTGATTGGTCAGTTGCTGTAACAGTCGGACTGAAGACACTGCAGGAGTTTGGCCTCACTATCTGCTACATATTCGATCCTTTAAATGCTTCAGGCTCAACGTGTAAATGAAACATCGGAGGAGAGGGCGGAGCCATGGCTCCACCTGCTTTGGTACAAACAGTCATCGTCTCTACCCTTCATCATCACCTCCGTGTTCTCTCTGTAACAAACACTGAGATGCTGCATTGGCTCAGCCTCCTCCAACTGCTGAGCTGGCGGCAGACACCATTAAAACAGAAGAAGAAGAAGAGGAGGAGGAAGGAGGAGGAGTCACAGCAGGCTTCTTAACTGTCCACAGGTTGTTCCTCAGCTCCTGCTGCAGGAGGAGGAGGTGGTCTGAGCTGAGGCTCCGCCTACAGCAGTGAACACCTGAACAGGCTCTTCTTGGAGCGGGGCTCTGTGATCTTGACGGGCCCCCCTCCACCTGACGGGTTGTTGTCATTCTGCAGGAAGAAAGGAGGTCAAAGGTCAGACAATCAACATGAACCCATCAGCTATAAGAACACATGACAACACAGGTGCTGTGGAGGCACTCACATTTCAGCAGGTCTGATTATCGTGTAGCATTACTGGCAGAAGTCAGGGTCATTTTTATAAGAAGTCACAGGACAGAATCTGCTGCATCTGTCAATCATTGGTGAATTTCTCACGGTAACAGCGTTATTTTGTTGACCAATAATTTGTCAGTTTTCATCAACAACCTTTTTTTCCTGACGAAAACAAGATAACTAAAAAACAAAAAAACAACTAATGCATGAGGACAAAAACTATGATGAAATGTTTTGACCCTTTCATCAAAGAATAAAAATGAGATGAAAATATTCCGGAGAGATGAGATCCAATCAAAACTAATTACGTTGTGTAGAAAGGCGGGATGAGTTTGGAAGTGATCCAATAATAAACTTTTTGGAAACTGTATAGCTTCCAGGCTCCATGTTTCTCAGGAAAACGCAGCAAAATGTCAACGCTTGGGGGGGAAGACAAGAGTAAACATGTGGACACATTTTGCATTTGATGTCAATGCTTTGTAAATCGTGTGGAGCAAATCTCAGGTAAAAACATGACCAACAATTACACTTTATCTTTTAGTCAACTGAATCAACTTTAGATTGAGTCTACTATTATCTTCTGATATTTAGTCGACTAAAACTAAAAGAATTTAAATGCCTAAATTATGACTAAAACTAAATGACGTTTTAGTCAAAAGACTGACTAAAACTAAATCAAAATTTGCTGTCAAAATTAACTGCACAGAAACCACTGAGTCAGTGGTTTTTAATTTTAGGGAACCACTTCAACTGTTTCTCCAAGTATGTTTAGCTGACACTGTTATTTATATATTGCATCTAGAGCCTGCTGCTTGAGTCCAAGTTCTTCCTCAGCAGACCTGAATTCAATTCATTTTTATTTATATAGCGCCAATTTCCAACAGCAGTTGCCTCAATCATACAACCCCCTATGAGCAAGCATGGTGACAGTGGGAAGGAAAAACTCCCTTTTAACAGGGAGAAATCTCCAGCATAATCAGGCTCAGGGAGAGGCAGCCATCTGCTATAACCAGTTGGGGGTGAGGGGAGGGAGACAGGACAACCTGGAGGATTCAGGGTCACCTGATCCAGCCCTAACTATAAGCTTTATCAAAAAGGAAAGTTTTAAGCCTAATCTTAAAAGTAGAGAGGGTGTCTGTCTCCCGAATCCAAACTGGGAGCTGGTTCCACAGAAGAGGGGCCTGAAAGCTGAAGGCTCTGCCTCCCATTCTACTTTTAAATATCCTAGGAACCACAAGTAAGCCAACAGTCTGAGAGCGAAGTGCTCTATTGGGGTGATATGGTACTATGAGGACGTTAAGATAAGATGGGGCCTGATTATTCAAGACCTTGTATGTAAGGAGAAGGATTTTAAATTCAATTCTGGTAGAATTGAATATTCTATATATTATAGAACATATATTTATATTCTATAAACAAGAAAACTGTTTATAGGTATTATAGTATGTAAATGACTATGGAAGCTTCATGGTGATATATTTGCTATTAGTTCTGCTCTATTTTCTTGTCTTAAAGTGCATTTTCACTTTCCACTACATTAGATATGTGAGCATTGTTTACTGACCATGCCATGAAGGTAAAAACTATCCCGCTGTCCAATTCCAGCTGCACGGAGGGACTCTCTCCTTCTGCTTCCAACAGAAACCATCCACTTGATTGTCATTTTTGAAAAAGTTGAGTAAAAGACTGTTTTATCCTGTCAGCAGAGTGGCCTTACCTCTGCAAAGGCACTTACAGAAGTCAGATCAGAATTCATTCCTTCTGTAGATGAGCTGTTCCATTATGATGTCATAGCTGTCACTGCAACACTTCATGTTGTCAGCTGTGTATTCTTAAATAGTCACTTACTGATCCTGCCAAAGCAGGAATTTAACTACAAACTTTTTCATCCCTCATTATTCCTATTCATTCAGCATTGCAGCCATATTGATTCAGTGATTTAATTTGCTTAAGCACTTTAGACTGGCGATCTGTCCAGGGTGTACCCTGCCTCTCGCCCTGTGGCAGCTGGGATAGGTCAGGGCAGCTGGAACCAGCTGCCCTGTCAGTGGAAAATGGCTTTGGTTTTTTATTTGATTTGGTTACTGCAACAAACACCCAGGACAGGCAGGTTTGCCGGCACGAGTGAAGTTTATTGGCCCTTAGCGCTGTTA
>VUQS01051471.1:2037-34346 GCA_015108495.1 Heterochromis multidens | reverse complement strand
ACTTGGATAGTTTTTTATAACCCAACCCTGACTTGTACTTCTCAACAACTTTGTCCCTGACTTGTTTGGAGAGCTCCTTGGTCTTCATGGTGTGATGCCTCTTGCTTAGTGGTTTTGCAAACTCTGGGGCCTTTCAGCAAAGGTCTGTTTATACTTCATTTCACTATTTATGTGTGTTTCGACAGAAATTGGTTGCACCAGGACTTTTTAGGGGCTTCATGGCAAAGGGGCTGAATACTTATGCACATGCCAATCTTCAGATTTTAATTTATTAAAAATTCATTTTTCTATATTTTTTTCTCATTTCACTTTACCAACGTAGCCTAGTTTGTGCAGATCCATCACATGAAATGTCATTGCAAAACATGTTGATTCCAGGTTGTGAGGCAAAAAAACCTGATGAATGCCAAGGGGGATGAATACTTTCGCAAGGCACTGTAACAGCGGATAAGTGCAAAAAGTAAAGGAGAGATGGGAGAAACACCCTTCAGGTGTGTTAAGAGTTTTGACTTTGCATAGTTTGTCCACCAGAGGGCACTCTGCAACTTCCCTGTTGGCAACACGTGTGTTTAGAGCACTACAAGCACAACAACCAGCTGATTCGAGCAGTGTTGGGCAGAGCGTAAACAAGTAAATAAATAATTGCATGTAACAAATGGGCGAATCTGTTTGTTTCATGTGTCTGAAAGAAAAAAAATATCAGCCGATATATTGGAATATTGAATTTTTAACTATCATTATTGGTATCTGTCTTAAAAATCCTATATCGGCTGGGCTCTCTAGACTTTGAGGAACCAAATAATTATTTGAGAAAACATTTGTCAGTTTTATCAGTATTCAGTCATTTGCAATGAAGGATTTTTGTTTTCACATACCACTATACAGCAATACAGATCTTCAGGATGTCACACAGAAGTTTATGTGTGACGTCTTCTGAGTACATGGTGAGAGCTCGGGAGTAGAGCTTCACACACATGGTCAGTGGTCCGTACTGTACTTACACTGTACTATATCCTTTTTGAAAAGAAATAGTACAAATTTTTTATGGAAAGAAGAAATTTCATATTTTGCTCAGTGTATTCCCACTTTGTTTATATTTGTCCTCATTAAAAAAAAAAAAAAAGTCCAGCGTGTCCAGTTTGGGAGACTCATCCCTGAATGACACCACAGGAAATCTCTCAAATAAGCTGTCGCTCTAAATTCTGGACCTACAACTCAACAGCACCTCTTTAGTTAGCTCTTTAGTTACCAAGTACAGAACAGTGGACTGCAAGCTTCATGGCTGTCACACTACATAGTCGAGCAATATAACAGTCTAAAGGAAATGATTGTTCTTAATCTGTAGTAAAAGTAAGTAGTGACCTGCTTCATACAAACTCAAGAAGTACATTTGAACAGTTTTGAGTTTTTAGAGTCCACCATTAAAATAGCCATAACAATTAATAGATAATAATAGATGACATAACAGCAAATAGTGTAGTAGGAACATTGCACCATTAAATCTTATGAAATGTCTCATTCTCATTTAAAAACACCTGGTGGACCTTTTTATTTATTTTCAGTCTATGTGTTCTTTTTGCAAGACACTTTATAAATATATAAACTGTGTAATATCGTAAAATTGTTATCAGAATGGGATCGATGAGGACTTGCGGCTGTGTTGCCTACAGTGGAAGGACTTGCTGCAGTGTCCTCTTGGCATTTTCAGTGAAAGGTCAGTTTTATGGGATCCTGTAGAGCTCGTTGGCATTGAAATAGCCCTTTTGTTTCCCAGTGGGTGAACAAGCGGTGTGTGACCAATGAGATGATTTCCTAATTTTCTACAATATGGTGGAGCCTAACATTACTTGACTTTAATGAGAGCCTATAATATTTAGTGCAAGACTTCAGGGTATGTTTCAAGGGATACTTTAGCTCATGTACTATAAGAGCATGCGTCCTTATTCTTTATTTCTTGATTACATTGATGTATAATTTGGTCTAAAAATGCAAAAAATATTGTGTCCATTTTTTAAAATGCTCCAAACCCTCCAACATTTAGTTTGGTATTATGGAAGATTAGGAAAACTAACAGATTTAAAAGTGAGAATCTACAACCAGTGACTTTTTACAGCCTCAGATGCTCTGCAAAATCTGTGCCTAAAAAAAAAAAAAACAACTCAATTTTAAAATCTTTACTATCATTAAATCCCAATAACAAAAGCCATCTCTGTAATTTACTGTGCCTCGCAATCACTGAACTGAGTCAGTCTTCACTCCAAGGTATCGACAAGACGTTTGATGACCCACCCTTGGCCACATTTAACCTTGTCATCACTACACAGAGGAGCATTCTACAAAAACAGTGTTTCTCTGAATCATTTATTAAGAAGATTGCTCCTCCCTTGGGACTCCATTAGAGCGTTGACACACTGGGGCAGTGGTGGGTCTTTCACGCCTGTGTGCACAGGCAGGCGGTCTCCGGGCCAAACAGCTCTCTGCGTTTTTATGGCTGAATTCACCACTGTAAAGTGATATTTCCTTGGGCTCTAGAGACAATGGTGAGGGTGAAGTGGTATCACAGAGGGTCACTCTAATAAGCACGAGACATTTTAAATAGCTCAAGGGTGGTCATCCTAAGAAATGGGCCTTAACATCTTTTCTCCAGTCTGTCAGACACGTGTGTGTTCGAGTACTGCTGTTACACACATAGAGACTTGGGTATCCAGATATGCACACATTCCTGTAAGTCTGGAAAGTAGACAAATAACTGTAGTAGTTGTTACACAGCCTAGCAGTGAAAGTTTAATTCACAGGGCTAAACAGATTGTGCTTAAAGAGTCACTGTGTGAAATTCAGGTGTTACTACACTCTGGGGGTTAAATACTTTTTACAAAGAAGCACTACTTCACGTCAACATTGCGTGATATTATAAAGAACTGTCTAAATTTACATACGTCTACTGTACTGCAGTGCTGTCTTTCTCTCTGTTCCTGTTGTATATAGCGAAATATCAAGTAGATTAAATATCTGTGATGTAAATATATTATGTATACAGTACTGTTCAAAAGCCACCCCTCATTTCTATATATTTTGCTTCCATTGAGTCAGAAGTGCTCTTGAGCAATAGCTCTCCAGGCTTTTTGAAGGTCTTTCAAAGTTTTCCTTTGGACGTTGGCTGCTTTTTCATTCATTCTCAGTCCAGTCCTTGTACATGACCATTTTCAGAGGAGTCATTTTTGTTTGTTAAGCCACTTAACACTGACCCATGAATCATTCAAGTGTGAAAAGGCACCAGTTCAAGGGATGAACCAGTATTGTGTCTACACATAACAGACAACTTAGCAAAGAACCAATTTTAAATTGTATCCTTAGGCACTTTGTTAGTAACAGACTGTCACAAAACACATAATTTGTTCCCATTTCTTTAGTTTGACAGACATAAAATAGTATTTTTGCACCATCAAGGTGATTCCCAAAGAGCTATTAGCTGAAAACTTGGCATATCTCGACATGGTGTGCAGTGTGTCCTTAAAACAATTTGAGGAAGCTAGAAAAGTGGAGGACAAAAGAGTAAGTGTCAGGCCTAAAAAACTATCTACAGCACATGAACAGTATCTGAAAGTCATGTCCTTAAGAAATAGAAAAAAAATGCAGCATGAAGACCTGACACAGGGCCTGAGAGATGCATCTGGCCCTTCAGTTGATCCATCTACTTTTTGCTGAAGCCTCATCACAAATGTTTTCAGTGGAAGGGTGGCTGTCAAGAAGCCATTCTTAAGGAAGGGAAACAGGGAGAAAAGCCTCAGGTATGCCAGAGTACACAACTGGACTGAAAATCAGCGGTGACAGGTCAACATCCAAAGAAGAGCTTTGAATGTCCTTCAGGAAGCCTGGAAAACTATTTCTGAAGACTACTTAAAGAAATTACAAGAAAGCTTGTAACAGTTCAGGCTGTGTTGATAAAGGTGGTCATACCATAGACAGTATAATAAATGAATGTAGCCACTGTGATGTCGCTCATTGGTTATATAAGATCTTTTGTGAACATTTCTGCTGTCATCATATTGGTGTTTTAAAAGTGTGCATGACCAGTGAGCGGCAGATCTGACTGAAAAACCAAAGACACTGCATAATCATTGGCTAGCCTTATGATTGAGAAGTGATAAGTACTTTGACTTAACATGTTATGTATTTCATTTTTGATGAGTCTTGTTAAATTACTTTTTCCTTGTTTGATTTCCAGTGACTTAACTCTATGCTTATGTCTATCTATAGGGAGATATAAAATGACTTGTATCTTAACAATATTCATCTAATTACCATGTTGTGGCTTTTTTTTCTGAAATTTTTTTTTTTTGTTGATTGACAGCAACTTCCCACCATGTCGCAACAAAACCAAAAAAAAAACCCAAGTGTGACTGTTGAGTACGTATTATCATCCATCTGGATGTGACTTTATAAGCAGAGCCAGAAAAATAAAGCTTCCGCCTACTCACTAGAGAAAAGCTTGACTTCACTGAAAAGGGTTCTGAAGCTTTTCCCTCTTTATACTCACTTTGATGTTTTGCCTTTTGACTTTACAGAAACAATCCTATCACTGTGTTGTTGTTTTTTGACAGCAAATGTGCAGTTTGCTTACAATTATGACACCTCTATGTGTTCTAGGTTTGAGGAAGCAGGGATTGCTATTACAAAACCATTTTTAGACTTTTAAAGATATCTGTCAGTAAGCTGCAGTGTTATCAGTTTACTTCTTGGAATGTAAGGAAGATTGAGAAGTTGTTTGTGGTAATACATGTATAAGAGAGTTGCATTTAGTAAGTTATAAACTCCCCAAGCATTTCATGGACTATTTAGTAGGTGATAAATTAGTCACTCGGTGGCTGTTGTCATTGTCTCTGCGATTAGCAGTTATGCCAGAGACAATGGGTCTATATTTGACAGTCTCAGCCAGGCTTTCTGATTGTTTTAGTTGGTTCTCTCCTGAGCAAACAATGATACCCAGCTACATTTGAAGACAGGATATTGCTATATTGCAAAGCTTCTCATCTGGAACTTCTCCAATCATAATTTCATTCTTATTTGTATTCCCACACCTGCTGTGAAACACAACATAAACACCCCATCCCAACTCCATTCTCTTTTCACGCTATCTGCTAAACACCCCACCTGTCATCACCTTTCTGGTGCTTGGCTTTATAACAAGATGAATGTTTTGGACAAGGTAGCATCACACAAGACTAACTAGATGTGACACAGGAGGAGGAGTGAATCCTGGGAACTAAAATCTCTATTGATGGGGCCCTGGGGCTTGTTCGCCACTGCAGTCCAACTGACTGTGAAGTGCAAATCTATCTTCTCAGGTATCCAAACAACAGAAAGTGATAACTCTGGATCAACATTGTAACTGACCAATTATGTTGTTGTGACGTGATAGCTTTGCAGTGTGGGGGATAAAAGAAAAAAATGCCTTTGTTTATATAAAACTCTTTTCTGGAACAAATTGTAAGCATTTCAAGTGTTTTCTTTCCTTCTTTGTAATAAATATATTATCAAGTTAGGTTTGCTGTTAGCCAAATTTAGGTTACTCATGTTGGTTTGCCAGTGATAGTTTTTAATAGCATTAGCTAACTTCTTGGCTAATGCTGGACCAACATTATTATGATGATGTAGAAACAACACCAACACGGGGATATCAGATGGTGCATTCATTATTAGTGCTGTGGCTGCTTTGTGATCCAAGTGCTTCTTTTTAAATTGTTGCTGGCGTCAAATTATGCTAAACTCCATGAATTCTGGTAGACATAACACATAAGGACAAGAACAAGGTTCTTGTTTGAAAAAAAAAGGGCCTTCTGTTAGACAGACTATTGACATAAAACATTGCATTTAAATGCTGCATCAACTTTGTTTTTTGGTTTTTTTGTAATATCCATTTAGTTGTGATTCTGGTGAATTCTGTCAAATGCACACGTGCACACAACAAAAGGGCCATTCCCTTCTGATGATTTCTCCTGTGCCTTCAGATTCAATCAGCCCACTTGACAAAAATAGAAGAGGCGGCTGGGAAATATCCCTCTACGGTAGTAACAGAAAAAGGCCAAGAATACAGAAGGAAAATTGAAGTTTGACAGTAAAAAGATATGGCGTCTGAGTGAACTCGCGTCTTTCCCAGAAATCTCTTTTTTCTTCCTGCCTTCTATCTTGTGCAGCCTTGTTTTTTATTAAGGATCTGACAGTAGCAGTTTTATTACAGTAGATGCAATGCTTTAACCAGCTGTTTTGTTTGTGTCAGCAGATTGTAAAAGTAGGAGCAGAGGAGCAGTTTTGCAAGCAGACTCTTCAGTGTGAGACAGGAGGCAAAAAAGGAACGGACCATTTGAAATTGTCAGTAAATCCATTTTCATCCATGAAATCTATGAAATCTGTGTACTGTCACAGAAAAAGGGTTCACATTATCAGGATGTGTCACTGATAATCATGCCAAAAAGAAGGTGCATGGTCATGGAACAACAGGCCTGAAGGGTGTCTTCACATAGTTTTAGCGATGGCAGACTTGACAGACAGAGTTATTGGTGAAGACTGTCTGAAAGGCTCTGGCTGCCTTTGCCTGACAGGGGGTTAGCACTTGCAAAAAGAAGGTTGGAGCAATGATCTAGCCGCCTCATTGTTTAGAAAATGCCCACAGCTGAGTCTGTTTCTGAGGCACCCTGTAGAAGATGGCCTGGGAACAGTGACAGGTAGTAAACTACGCAGTGCAGTTTTTAACACTTCTCACGTGTTCTGGGGTACTTTCTTTTAAGGTCCAATGTTCCTAGATGCCACTTATGGATTAAAAGGCTTACAGGCACTAAACAGCTGCTGTTTAGAATTCTATAGGTCACTACTTATGGCTACTCCCCCCAATGTAACGACAGATATTAGTCAATGTGTGAATGAGTCTTTACCAGCGACCCAAATGTGCATGCCTGATAAAATGTGTCATCCTGTAGGCTAAACCTAGATGTAGTTATGATAATGCTACATGCTGTAAGACTGCCCAGTTGTTTCATTTAGAGGTTAACATTGCATGAGAATAAATGTCAGGGCTGTGGGGTTGATGTAGTCTGAATTTGCCACACTGAGTCATTGCTCGACAGCCTTTCTCTACAGTGGGGGAGACTGAACTGGCGCATCACCACCAGAGCTGTGCAAATGCCAAAAAAATGAGGCATTGTTTTTATTATGCTAATCTCAAGCATGACACCAATTGTGCTGCTCATTCTGTTTTGGGGGTATTTGTCACACTTTTTAGTAAATGTTATGCACTGGGGGAACAACTCCAAGATTGCATAAATGTATGTATAACCAGTGATGCACAAAAGAAAATTAAATGTTTGGTTGCCAACGAAAGACAAATCCAGTGACTAGGTTTTTTTTTTTTATTCTTGCATTCTTTAAAACAGTGCTCTGCACAGTGTCTAAAGTAACTGTATGTTGTAAAACTTGGTACCCACAATGTTCAGTTGTGTGTACAGCTGAGAAATGTGACAGAAAGCCCATTAAAGCAAACCTGGCAATGAAATCCATCACTGGTGGGCTGAAGGACTAATGACTCAGAAACATATTCATTTCCTTGTCCCTGCAGGCACATTTAGACACATGCCACAAACAAATCTCTATCAAATATATTTCTAGAGCCACTTCAGGTCAGGGTACATCCTCTTTGTCACCCAGAAAGCATGTATGTATGACTAATCATTAATCATACAATACTGTTATGTTCTTTAAAGCGAGGACACAAGCAACAGTCCTCCTTGATCTCCTAAATCAGTCTCTATCCAAGCCCTTCTGAACATTACAGGAATAAAAGCTCCAGTAAAGAATGAAACCAGAATTAGCTGAAGTGTCACAACGTTGCAATATTGTCCTTAAACTGTATAATTTTTCACATAAATGCAATAATTAAATAAAATAAGCAATTTAAAGTGAAAAAGTAAAAGACTTGTTAATTTCTGTTTATACCTGGAAATGTAACAATTTCAAATGTATGGGGAATACATGAATGTATGTGAGCAGCCAACCAAAGCCACCCTGTGGTGTTCTGCCAGGAGCATTTTCACGCTACATACATTTGTATTTGACGTCTTAGAGGCTATCTAAGGCCTCCCTGTTGTTCACAAGTGTTAAACTTTGTCTATAATTAATTTTTTCCAAATCTTGATTTTAACAGACTTTTTATACAACATACATACATTAATAACTTAATTATTTGAAAATGTAAAATCCAAAACTCTTGAGAAACACATTTAAACAACACATGCTGTTTACATAAAATAAAAGTTATTACAGGTGTTGCAAATCAATATGCCTTACCAATCAGTTGAATATAAATACTTTATAATATGTGTAGTTGTACCAAAATGTCACTGCAGCTCATTGCAGTGACATTTTGTAGAAACATTCAGGCTGCTTTAGGATGGATTCTGATAACTGTGAAGATTCATTGGACTTTTCTTTGGAGGCCAGATCAAAATTTCATTGTGATCAGTACTTTGGTTAATGATGAAATACATAAAAAGCACATTCCCACCAGCCTATGCTGTGTGTTCAGTGGTAATGTTAACTCACCAATGATTAACATGCCAACAAGAAAACAATGGTAAACATGATAAATATTATATAGTCTTAGCATCACCATTTTAGGATTTTCATATGTTTCATGTGCATGTTGGTATGCTGCTGAGGGCAAGTACAGTACTGTGCAAAAATCTTGTGCCACCCCTCATTTCTTCATATTTTGCTTCCAATGAGCCAGACTTTCTTGTAATTTTTTTTTAAAGTTGGTCATGAGCAATAGTTCTCCAGGCTTTCTGGAGGTCTGACAAAGTTTTTCTTTGGACATTGGCTGCTTCCTTAGCAAAGAACCAATTTTAAATTGGATCTTTAGGCACTTTGTTATCAGCAGCCTGTCGCAAAAACACATAATTTGTTCCCATTTTTTGTTTGTCAAGCAAAAATAGCATTTTTTACAGTGCGTCCTTAAAAAAATTAAGGAAATTGAACAAGTGGAGGACAAAAGAAGAGGTGGCAGGCCTAAAAAAGTATCTACAGCACATGAACAGTATCAGAAAGTCATGCCCTTAAGAAATAGGAAAAAATCCAGCAAAGACCTGACACAGGACCTGAGAGATGCATCTGGCCCTTCAGTTGATCCATCTACTGTTCCCTGAAGAATCAGCAGAAATGTTTTCAGTGGAAGGGTAGCTCTCAAAAAGCCCCTCTTAAGGAAGGGAAACAGGGATAAAAGGCTGAGGTATGCCAAAGTACACAAGAACTGGACTGAAAATCAATGGCAACAGGTTTTATCAAGTGATGAATCAGATTTTGTTCCACTCTGCAATATCATCTGGAAAATGGCCACTGTTCAATTTTTCAGCATGATTATGATCTCAAACACACTGCCAATGCAGTAAAATATACCTGGATAGAAAAATCACACAATGGAGCACTATCAGTCATGGATTAGCCTCCTCAGAGCCCGGACTGCAACATTATTGAAGCAGTGTGGGATCATCTTGACAGAGAACTAAACAAAAGGCAGCCAACATCCAAAGAAGAACTTTGGATGTTCTTCAAGAAGCCTGGAGAACTATTACTGAAGCCTACTTATAGAAATTACAAGAAAGCTGCCTAACAGAGTTCAGGCTACTTTGAATACTTTGACTTTGAAGCTTGTTTACAAACTCTGTTTCTGCCTTATATACTATATTTCCATGAATGTTTGCACGTTTCAGCAAATTCCTGCACCATTTCCCATTTTCCTAGCAAACAATAAAGAAATGAGGGATGGCTCAAGACTTTTGTACAGTACTGTATCGTCTCACAGAGCTTTAGACTGTTCAGCCTCATTTGTCTTTAACAGAAATAAAAAAGAAAAAAAGATCTACTATTCTGTCATGCATTAATGCAGTTCCAGTGCTACTTGAGTAATTTCTGGTAAACATCAATGCCTCGAAACCTTTTGTAGTGACAAATAAATAAACATGTAATGCCAGTTAAAAAAAAGCAGTAAATCACCCTGTTGAGCTTGTTGTTTGCAGGTTTTCTTACATGACTTCACTATAATTTTACTTGGACTCTGATTCCTTTTTTCCTCCTATAAATACTTTCCATACCAAAGCATTACTGTGATTCCAGTCCTTTTATCACAAATTGGATGAAGTAACTAAAAAAATACTCCCGGATTGTTGTTGCTGACCTAAATAGTATACAGAATGCCACTGAAGATAAAGATGGGTTGCATTTTGCAGGTGTATAAACCAGCTCATCTCCTCTTTTCTTTGTGTCAAAGTGCAACAATGTCAGTCAGCACATTGCTGGTTTGTTAGGAGAGCAGTTTCATCCAGGGTCACCTATACAGGGTCAATTATGAATAATTTGGGAGCAGTCTCAGAAAAAAAACGCCTCAGCATTTAAATAGAACATTCCTCTCTCATGAATTCCTCTTTTAAATGCGAACTCAAATTGTACCTATTCAGCTGCTGTGAGAGCTTTAAAAGCAATTATCTGTATTCCTCTATCCATAGCTCCCTTTTGCTTTACTTATTCTCCTGATTCCTCCCATTTCTGGGGCAAATCCTTGCACGTTCTCATCATGTTTTGATGGCCCACTTTTCGCCTAGTGAGACTGTACTGCAAACTGTTTCCTGGGTTTTGTGCAAAGGCTCATTACTGTAATGGTGCATTGCATTTTATTAGTGTTTGTTGTTAAACTGTTCCAAAGCTTATGTGGAACTACTAGGAAGAAAAAAAATCTGTGTATATTTGCTCACTGTGGGAGCAAGTTTTTAGAGATGTTCTTTAAACACCCATTAATTTCAAAGAATTTGTTTAGTTTTCACCCCAGTAGTCAGTGTTTGCACTCTTTTGTAGACTTGTAATTAGCCTTTTGGATGATTTTACAATAAAGCACTGATTTCTTGACATTGTACGTATATTAAATTATTCCTGGGGAAGCAGTCTGTAAAGAAGTCAGAGCGTTTCGGTTCAGACTGGTCTTATTTTTTAATCACTTAATCCTAATAGTAAGAACTAATAAAATCTCTAAATTTGACAAATTTTGGGACTTAATCTATTCACATTCTCTCTGATTGTCACACACTGGCTTTGTGTGACATTATTGTGAGTTCCACATTGAGCTTCTGCCATTTCTTTTTTTGCACTCAATAGATTTATAGAGAATGAACACTTCCCCTGTCCTTTTCAGCTTCAAACTACTGATTAATTAACTGTTTTCATTTCTAAGGCTTGATTTCTAAAATTACCTTTGGATACTTTTCTTTATTTTCTGCAACCAGAGTTTAAAACAGTGTAAAATCATCAAAAATGACCTACATACACCAAAAATACCTGGTGTAGTAAAGATGTTCACGACTTGCATCTAAGACAGTTGTGAACTCGCATCTTGAGCAAACAGTACATTTTGTTTTAATGATCTGCTGCTTTTTGAACCAAAGACTTGATAGAAGCAGACTTGATTTACAGTGTGCAGTAAGGATTGCTTCTTACTAACTCTAAGTGGTTGTGGTTTGCCCTTTGTGCGGTGCTTTGCCAGCTGAAGCGGTGGGGTCACGACTTGAACTATAGCAGTTCAGTGAGGAGACTGAATCTGTCTGAAACATTAACCAGTGCAATCACTCAATCTGCTGGGACAAAAGAAAGTAATCTGCCTATGAAACCAAAGAAATAATCTCAGACCACAAGGTAGCTTTAGCGTTACACTGCTCAAACACACACATGCATTAAATGGCATTGTGTTTCCACTCCTTTCACTATAAAGTGATATAATCTTTTATTAATGGCCTGTGCTCATGTGATGACATGGAGACCGTTTTAATGATTAATCTGAAGGGGAAGTGCCTATTGTACACTGGGAGATCTTTAGGATGTTGGAGACCACTGTGCTGTTTTCAGTTAGAGGCATGTGAGAAAGATTGTATTAATCAGAACAGACCATGAGATCGGTCAGGAAGCCTGTGAGAAATCCAAACCACTACAGTAAAAAAAAAAAAAAAAAGGTTATTTCCATCCACCCATTTTCTTAACTGCTTATAAAATTTAGGGTCACGGAGACACTGGAGCCTATCCCAGCTCTCATCCAGCGGTAGGTGGAGTACACCCTCGGCAGGTCGTTTGTCTATCATAGGGCTAACACAGCTTACATTCTCACATTCACATGTGCGGCCAGTTTAGAATCACCAGTTAACCTAACATGCATGTCTTTGGACTGTGGGAGGAAGCTGGAGTACCCAGAGAGAAGGCACAGGGAGAACATGCAAACTCAACACGGAAAGGCTCCAGCCAGCTGGCAGATTTGAATCTTTTTGTGAGGCAACAGTGCTAACCACTGCACCACTGTGCTGTGATTAGCAACAGTAACTGTGATTGTTATTTAACTGAGCTCTACTTTCTGCCTGTTCTGGGACTTCCCCACCCTGCTGCGGGCATATGCAAAGCTGTAAGGTGGGAAAGCAGCAGCAAGACCAGATATGAGGGTTGCAAAGTGGTGCAGCAAATGTTGGAAGGCTAAAGTAGCTAAAATAATGGGCCATATATGAATTTTGTACATTGATTTCAGCACAACCATCAGCTGATCACTACAGTCAAAGAAAGGTTGTTATATTAAAAAGTGTGCACATTTTTAAGAGGAAAACCTCACATTCTCACCATCAGGAATGTGGAGCCAGGTAATTTTTTTTAATGGGAAAAAGACTAATTATTGTCAATAATTTTCTGTTGATACACACTGAATAAATGACTCATTACTGTAGGTTACATTATGGTTTAAATAGATATAATAAAGCATTATGATGTCTGTGAATCAGTGGTTACAAAGCTAGTGTTCAAGACTCATATTACCAGCCTTGAAATGTAAAAGTTGTCTAACAACATTCCTTCTGAAAGCTGTCCTAAAACCAGATTATTAAAAATGCCCTACAAAGGCGTTAAAAATGAATTAAGTAAGCAACCAGAGAGCACCTCTCCTAAATCTTGTATTATTATTACTGATAAATTCAACATTTTCAAAACAAGACTGAGGCTGTTAAGTTAAAACTGAGCTCTACTTTTTGCCTCACCATCAAGAAACAACATCTTTTTCTTAGGCAAACTCATTGAATAAGGCTAAAGCAATGAATTATTAATTATTTGAATATTTTTCTTTATATCAGAGACATTTAGCCACATTTGATTTTCCTACTTTTCATAATGACATGCGTTCTTAGTCCTCAGTTTATTTCTGAACTGTTTTTCATAGGGTTTGAACCTGGGTCTATTTATTGAACAAATCCAACACAACATGATCAGGTGTTAGAAATAGGGTCACAACTGCTTCCCTGGTTGTGTTGAAACTCTTTCTGCCACAGGTTTAAATCAATAAAACCTTTTGCAAGTCTACTGTAGCTCCTGTGGTGCTATATTAAAATCCCAATCAAAGCGAGGAAGTGGTTCATTAGTATTAATTAGAAATTTCAGGACATTCTTTCTCTCTTGGAATCACCTCAATCTTGTAATTAGAGAGAATGGTGGGAGGATAATGCAGCTGTGCTGCGTAGAGGGCACCAGGGAGCAAGAGGGGAGGGAGATAGATGAGAGTGTTGCTGAATACTAAACAAACTTGCTCTTTCCATGTAACAAAAGAACAGATGTCCTTTCGGACTCTTCTGTTACAGACCCGTTTCTAATGTATTTAAGTTGTTGCTCTCTGTGGCTTCCTATAGCTCGGCTCTGGAATCAAGTAATAAAACCAAAATTTGGAATAATGCTAAACACTTTAGTAACAATGATAATTGTAGCTTTACTTGTGTGTCTGTGTTTTAAGTGCTGAAAGCCTGAACTCTGAACTCTTGGGAAATTGTGTTTATTCCCAACCCCCAAATCATTTAGCTTTTTGAGGCATGTGTTAGCTCCAGGGTCACTGCAAATCAATACAAAGTTATTCTATGTGATCACCTTTACAGGAAGGCAGTGTTTCCATCCACAAAGGTCATGTATGGTTCAACATATATATGGGAGATTTTAGCGCCAAAATGTACCACATCATAAAAACACCTAATGAGGGAATATCTTTGGGAGAATGATGTTAATCCCTCCAGTGGAGAGCCAGACTCTAGGAGAATCAGTTCCCAAGCACATTTAAGATTTTTCTGCTGGCCCAACATCCAACTAAGGCACTTTATATTGTTTTTTCCTTTAATTTGTCAACTCTATGTGTACATGTGTCCGTACACACTGAAGGGTTCTTCCTTTTCCATTTTTCAAACAGGCACATCAGATGGGTTAGTAATATTACAACAAAGTAATAATCTTAAAGTGACAGTGGCGAGCACCCATGAAGCCCCTCAGTCTCGCTACATAAAGGTCAGTTACCTCCAGTCACAGAGCTCCAGTCGGCATTTGGCACAGAGAGTCACGGTGGGTAAGCGACAAGCTCAGCATTGACAGGCTTTTTCCCTAATGAAGTGCCTGTTATCTGCAGCCGGAGTAATGACATGCAGGAGTGTGCTTCTACTTCCCATCACAGGGCAGAGGAGTACAGAGTGAGAAGGAGGAGGAGTAAGACAGACGGCCGCCTGTGGGTGCTCAACCTTGACCTTAGCTGACCTCCTCATTAGTCGTTATGAGTGCTGAAACTTGAATGCTAGGAAGACTGCAGTTCATTTGATTTAGGTATGGACACGAGCTGGGTTTTGTTTTAGATTTGAATGCCGTCTTTTGAGACTTAAAAAAAAAATCCATTAAACTTATTATTGTATATGACATAACTGATTTTTTTTTTTAAAAATGACTCAGCTCAGGGAATATCTGATTAAAAAAATCTGTAAATGAGACTAAAAATCTAAAGTTGAAACAGCAGAAACACAGTAAAATTAGAATTAATTTGCAGTCATATTTCCAGCCCCTGATGTATCTGAAAACCCTAATATTTACCATAACAGTAGGCTTTGAAAATATCTGGCTTTTTTTTTTTTTTTGCTTCTAAAAGCTTCCATCAACACAGAACTGTGTTGTAACTCCACTGAATGACAGTAAATATTTGCAGTAAGATACTAAAAGCTTGCAGGTGAACATTGTGAGCTATCACTGTGCTTGTTTTACCTGACCTACATTTGCTGTCAAATAAAAACATGGAAATGTTGACAGGTTTGCTAGGGGGCAGAGCTTTTTTGTAGAAGAAAAGCTTTTTGCCAGCTCGTCTCTAGCTTTTTTTTTCTCACCATTTTGGATTTTGTGATCAGATAAGTGTCCACAGGATTTATTAGAGCTTTTGCTGAAAAGTGTTACCTTCTGCATGTGGATATGATAGTGACGAGTACTTTGAACTGCAACTAAAAAGTGAAGTTATGGTCTGAAGAACCAAAACAAGCTGAAAAACTTCATAGGCTTTTCAGAACTAAAGGCACCTGAGGGATGTACTATGAAGCAAAATTAGATCTTTTTACCTGGCTAAACCGTGGTAACTTATGCTGAGCATATAACCTGGTCGATAATTATTATTTAAATGTATCCAGTTTAAAGTTTGAGAGTGCTAATGTCCAGCCATCACCTTGGAAATAAACAGCAGTACTGGGAACACACTCTCTGATACAGTAATTAACTGGAATTACAATCTTTATTTTACTGCTCTGGGCATAAATCACTAAATTGTTAAATCCCAAGATTAACAGTTTTCTGCAGCATTAATCTTTTGTCTTATTTGCAACAGTGTTGCATTTTACTGTTATATTTTTTATGTTTTGAATCAACTCCCACAAAAAAAGTCCCCCATTTAGACAAGCCTGTGATCTTGTACCTGGCCTGATGTTTCCCAGTTATGGTGGGAGTTGTTGAGCAATGGCAGCACTGGAGTAGCCTTAGGATTAATGTTGCTGTCTTCCTGATATTGATTAATCACTAACCTTTCAACCTCTTCACATTTACTAGGCGAATGCTCTGATGTAACGCTTTAATACCACAGAAGTCAAGACACTGAAGTGTCGTAGACAGCTCAGTTTTACATGTTTAATTAAAACTTTTTAGAGGTATTTAACCTCCTGTCAGTGAAGGCTTTTGAATCTACTTAAATTTTCAGCTTTGCTGTTTGAGGTTATTTGAGTTTAGTTTGGCAGTTCTCTTGTGTTTCCCATCATTTAGAATACCATACTAACATCTATACTGTCACTAAATTGGACTCTATGGCACCCAGACACTCATTTTTACTCTACCTGGCTTGCTGCAGTGATACACACAGTTGTAATAATCACTTTTAATGTACTAGCAAATTAAATCTGTAGGTGTACAAAGTACTTCCAGTGGTAAACAAACAAATTATACTGAGTAACTCTTAATTTGCTTCTGTACTGCCTTCGTTTGACAAGTTTCCAAACAGCATGTGCAGGCTTCTTTTTTTGGCATGCCCCACTTAAGAAAAAAAGTCCCCCCCCCACATCATCATATTTATTCAGCTTTAACTCCACATTTTTCCTCTGGTCTTCAACGTCCCACCTGTAGTGGCTCTTTGCCCCACCAGTGGGCCCTGCTGCACAGTTTGAGACCGTTGCTTTGAGGGAAGCTTCTTTGTGAGTCTCAGAATGTAAAGTATAAGCAAAACCCCAGAAAGATCTCAGCACTTTTAATCCTTTTTCTCTTTAAGCTGCTCTTGTAGCTGTGTGACGGGGTTTATTCCAGACACTTCAGATGGCTCTGGCTCTGTATTAATATTAGATGAATCCAAGATATCTGCTCGAGTGAACAAAGCATTCTTCTAGCAGGAATTATTTCTCATTTTAAAGGCCTGTCTTTTTTTGGCTGAAATTTTTGGGCCATGTGTTTGAATATGTGATTTGATGCTGTTGACATGGTTGCTGAATTTTAGTTTTTCTGCTCTTCTGTTGCAGCGGGATGCAAAGGGACAGTATCTGTTTGACCTCATCTGCCATCATCTCAACTTACTGGAAAAAGACTATTTTGGCATCAGATATGTGGATCCTGACAAGCAGCGGGTAAGTGTTTGCATCTGTGAACATTGGTTATTTGTGTACATGCTAAGGTGCATTTCATTTATGGTTTTCTTAGTAAGGTATTTTTCAGAAAATTAAAATCTGGTCTACTCTATAAGACAGACCTGATAGGAAAAAATGCATGTCCTTTCAGTACACAGTATAATTAAGGCAAAAGGAATCAGTTTCATGCTGGGGTTCAGATGAGATTATCCTTAATTAGTCTCATGTTTTTGCATGTGCTTCAAGTCTTGATGCAAAGTTTGGCTAATGCCTAATGGGTTTACCTTCTTACTGGGGATGGGCATTGAGAACCAGTTAGAGTTGAGACCTTGTTCCAAATTATTCAATCCATCAGAATCATACACATCAAATATTATCAATTTCTCCTATAAATGGTGGTATGTTTTTATGACATGAAACTCATGGAATCTGAGTCACACTAATCTGTTTCTAAGAAAGCTGCGTTGTTGGTGAAAACCTGTGCATTCCTACTTTTTTTGCACATAAAAAATGATCAGGGCTCAATAAGGGGATTGGCAGATGATTTGACCTCTAAACAAAATAATTAATTTCATTGGTATCATTATCCATCCCCACTTCTTACTTAATTCATGGCATATACATGAAAGCATTAGTAAGTAAGTAAAAAAACATTCCCCCGCACCTGCCTGGTGTTTTAGATAATCAAAGTCATGCAGTTCCTTCTTCTGTGGTAAGACAATGTGAGATAGTCTTTGAGTTGAAATTAGAGTGCTAGCTTGTAAGCTGTCTTGTTTTATCTCAGGCATCCAAACTTTTAAAAACAGAAGCTGTTGAATGTGAACTAAGAATGACTTTATACACACATTACTCTGTTCCTTTGTGTCAAAATGACATGCATGCCTGCAGTTTAAAATTTGAATGTTTTTGATTTAGTCAAAGAATGTGAGCGAGATTGTGTTCCAGAGTGAAAAGTTGTGTTCTTCAGTTTCTCTTATTCATGCCACCTTTCAGACTGAAGATTGTCCCATCAGGCTCTTCTGCTATGAGGCATGTAGTTGCACTGCTGGATTCATGAAGTATTAACATGTTCACAGATCATGTTGTAGCTCTTCAGACAAGAACCAAGTCCTGCTGATGCTGCATTTCCTATGCTGTCACTCAGGGCTATTTTGGTGGTTGTTGCTGTGGGTGGGTTTGGTTGGCGAGAAGACAACCTGGGAGAAAGATGGAGAGAGAATACGATTCCACTGAAACAGAGAATCTGAACTGGCTGTAGAAACAGAGCAAGTGTAACCACCAGGCTCTTCCTGTTTTCTTAAGCGACTCCTCCCATATGGAACAAAATAGAAAAAAACTTACAGAAGATATTTATGTTTTGTAGGTCTTATAAGCATTATATCACTCATACTGGGATTTAATCATGGAAGTTTCCCCTTTGAAATTTTCTAATGTAACATAATTATAATAATTATACAAAAATAATCAATTTAGCATATGATAAAATGAGATTCATTTCTATTGCTAATTCAGTGCTAATTCTAATGAAATAAAATGTGTCATTTGGTTTTGGTTTTCAAAAATTCCTTTTTAAAGTTGGTTGTGAGGGTTACAAGTATTTTATTAAATTAAAGCGACACTATTTATTAAACTGTAGCTTTAATTAATAAGATATTTCTGCCTGTTTTTGCCTGTTCATCCACTTCCCAATGCACAAACTGTGAACTTTGTTTACACTGTTTAAATTGTCATAAATAGTAATTAGTTTGTTATGTCTTATGACTAAATGAACTAATCTAAATATTATTATCATGAGTAAATCATGAGAAAGGAATAGGAAACCTTTTCAGTTACTTTTCCATATGGGCAGTCATGCCAAACAAAGCTGTTTGATTTTATTTGCCTGAAATATTTGATAATTTTATCAGAAAAACCCCCCCAAAAAACTCTGGAAAATCTTTAGGTGCAATGCCGTGTTCACATATTGCACTGCTGTTGTGACTATGCATGGTGTTAACAGGTTTTCCCGAAAAACTGTCAGTAGTAACAGCTGAATGTGTCAGCTGATGTGTGGATTACTCACAGGAGATGTTTGTGACATTTGTATTTGTGTGTTTTTCTGTCAAATGCAGCACTGGTTGGAGTTCACAAAGTCAATTGCAAAGCAAATGAAATGTAAGTACTTTTAGTTACTTTTTGTGTCTTATAGACTTAGAAATTCGGTTATGGAATCTTTTAAAATGACATATAATATACATTATGTATCCATATAATATACATTTGATTTAACAAAAGAAACAGGTAGTTGTTTAGTCATTTAAGTCATTAATGCAATAAAAAAAGGTCATCAAACATTTGCTGATCAGTCTGAGGAGTGGAATGTAAACTATTTGCTCAAGTCCGAAGAGCTGTTCTTCAGTTTTGAGGTATTTGTACTATATTAAATTTTATGTCACGTTAGTTCACTACATTCAAAAGGCAAATAGATCTCTTGGTCAGTGTGATTGCCCTTGAAGTTGCACTTGTTATTGCATTGCATAACAGCTATTGCATTATAATGTTGCAATAATTTTAGGTGTGAGATCTGAATATTTCTCCCAAATTTGTAAAATCTTAATCTCCATTTAGAAAACTGGAACTAGTGAAAGTGAAAGTCTTGATAAGTTTGGTTATTAATCTGTGATTCATTACAAAGTGAGAAAATTCTTCTGGCTTATACAGTTGAAGAGTTTGATTGAAAGTTAGATTTTTATGTATGTGTGCAATGTAATAATAAGTTATGTTAAATTATTTACATTGGGCCTGTCTTTCATTGAGGAGTCCTTTTTAACAAATTTGTTGTTATATTGTCATTTTCAAAATCTTTGAAATGAGTTTAGTTGATTAAATGTCCAATGAATTAATTCACTCATCAAATTTAATTACATAGAAACATTGGTGGGCAATTTGCTTATACTTCCCAGCATTCATGCAGAAGAAAAATATCCTTAAAAAACAGAATCCAAACCCATTTGTAAACCAAGGATTTCAGGTAGATAGAGCATACAGATTTAATTGAATTAACATTAGTGTAAGTAACAAGCAACAAAATAACATAAATTGCTTGCTGTAATAATTTTAAATTTAGTGTTCGGGTTTTCCAGGTGCTAAATGTTAAAAAGGAGTTGTGATGGATAGGTATGGTTAATGTTAGATTAATGTATTTGGAAAATTGTTGATTTGCATTTGTTCTTTTAGAGTATTTGACAGAAGGCATTCATTGATCAAGAGACACAAGACCTATAAATTAGTTTGACCAAAGACATTTCTGAAGTCACTGACTTATATTTCTGCTGATTGTTAGCAGTTATTGAAATGTTTCCTCCCCGTATCTTAAATATTTTCTTTGTTTCCTCCAGCTCAGCCTCCATTCACCATGTGCCTGAGAGTTAAGTTCTATCCTCCTGATCCTGCTACTCTCAAGGAGGAAATCACTCGGTATGACCTCCTGTGGTGGCTTTCACTTCAGATCAGTTGATAAAGGCTTTTTATGTTGTTTTTTTAATCTAAAGCTAAAGTTTACATTCATTTCAGTTTAACAATGATAAAAAGAGAGAAAGAAGAGAGATGGCAGCTGTGCTTGGGTGGTGTTTTGTTTCTTCATATTAGACTGTAGTTCAATTTGTGCTCTAAAACTTTTAGACAGCGCAAACATGTCTCTCTCTAAAACATTATTCATGGGCTTTCATAATTAAAATTCTTGAGTACTTTACTGTCTAAAACATTATGATGAATATTACACAGAACACCATTTCAGAGGAATGTAACAGCCTTCTCCAGTGGCTCTAAAAGATAATGGATAGAAGATTAAAAGCAACATCATGCAAGATTTTTGTGCAAATTCACACATTCTCCATGTAATAATTCCTTTTAAATGTGGTTCTGTTCTAATAACATATCACCTTAATCTACACAAACCAGGAAAAGTAACACATTCACTCTGTCTGAACAGCTGTGAGTTCACACAGTGTAAGCACAGTTTGCACATGTATTCATTACTGACGGGAGAGAGGTCAACTGTGTCTCTCTCAGGTGTAATAACATGAAATTGTATTCTATTGTACCTAAAGAATAGAGTGGGTAGATGAGACGGGGGGGCAAAGGTTTCTAATTGAAAGTGGAAATGGAGAAGAGAAGGAGTGAGTTCATGATTATTACAGTGCAGAGGGAAAGCATGGTGCAGACCACAGAAGACAAATAATCAGTCATGTACTCATTCATTGTGTACTCCGACTCATTGTTTTGGGTGTGGACTGTTTGGACACTGTTAATACCAAATTAAACTTCAATAGAAAAGCAAAATAGGTAGCTTTTCCCTAATATATAAAAAATACTCTCACTTGCCACTTCATTAGAATCACCTGTTCAACTGCTTATAAATGCAAATATCTAATCAGCTAATCACATGGCAGCAACTTAATATATTTAGGCATGTAGACATTTTATTGCCGTATTTAGGGACCCTTAGTACCAACAGAACATGGTAAAAATGTCACAGCCTACCTGAGTATTTTTGCTGACCCTGTCTATCCCTTGGTGACTAAGGTGTACCCATCTTCTGCTTAGATCATCTCAAACTGGTTTCTTGAACATGACAACGAGTCCACTGTACTCAAATGGCCTCCACATTCACTAGATCTCAATCAAATAGAGCACCTTTGGGATGTGGTGGAATGGGAGATTTACATCATGGATGTGCGGCCAACAAATCTGCAGCAACTGTGTGATGCTATCATGTCGATATGTGTTAGAAATGTTTCCAGCACAATGTTGAATCTATGCCACGAAGAATTAAGGTCATTCTGAAGGCAAAAAGGGGATCCAACCAGTAGTAGCAAGGTGTAACTAATGAAGTGGGCGGTGAGTGTACTTTGTTGTTACAGGGTATCTTCATTGCAACATGGTAAATAATCTAGTGCCTGTTGGCACACACACAGCTGGTTGTGGTATTAATTTTACCAACTGTCATAAAGCAAAGAAAAGGAGAAGAAGAAGAATCTAGTAACACACTAACTACATGGTCTGTTGAATTTTATATTGTAATATCAGACTGGTTAGACATCAGCCGATGGTCTCATACACAAACTTTTTGCCCCCTGCTCCCTCAAACCTTATTGATGGCAGATGTGAGCCCTTGTGACTGTTCCGTATATTAGGTAATTTGGTTGGCTTTTCACTGTCAATTAAGCATAATTGTTTTTTTAGTACACTTTGGTATGGTTATAGATACAGCCTTTCTCTCCACCTCTTTGCACCTCAATTTTGCATCTAATTAATTTGCACAATATATTCAAGACACAGAATTTTTTTTTTTATTTCAAAACTTTTACACTTATCCCAAAAACATCCTTGACATTTCTTTCAGCCCTTATAATCATGTGGTGAAAATCTGCTATTATGACAACTGCTATATTAAAGAATTACTTGGCTGTGTTTCAGAGGTCATATTAATGTACAGATGTTTTGAAATGTAATCAAAAGATCAACAGCTGTCAGCACCAAATAGCTGGGGATGTTGTTATCCCTGAAGTTTACTCATCATACTTTTAAAAGGGTCTGTGAATCTGCTGCCATGTGAATACCACAGGATGTGTCAGCAGGTTTTTAATGGCATGTCTCAATAAAAATAAAATCATCTTTTGCATTTGTGGAAATGTTCTAGACAGAGAGAATTCAATTCAATTCAATTTTTATTTATATAGTGCCAAATCACAACAGTCACCTCAAGGCACTTTATATTGTAAGGTAAAGACCCTACAATAATACAGAAAACCCCAACAATCAGGCGATCCCCTAACAGCAAACACCTGGAGACAGTGGGAAGGAAAAATTCCCTTTTAACAGGAAGAAACCTCCTGCAGAACCAGGCTCAGGAAGGGGAAGCTATCTGCCGCGAGAAGAAAGCAGATCTTAAATAATCGCAGTGTTTTTTCACCTCTAATAATAATAAAACTAATTATAATGGTAATAATAATAATACTCATCACTATTGTCATTCATCATCATCATCTTTGCTGCAAATCATTAAGATTCATGCTTCAGGAGCTGATTGGTTCAGTAAGTCTGAAACTAGGCTGGAGGCTTTAAGAAAAGTACAGCATCAGTAGCAGCTTTTCCCTCAGGGTCTTTATACCATTCTTTCCCCCAAAAACAAAACCCTCATTTCAGCTTAATCAAAAAGAAATATTCAAACCACCCATAGGGAACATGAACACAACATGTAGCCTTTGAGGTAAATCAGGTTTCTTTCTCTGTTTTGCTGTATTTATTACCAGTTTTCTTATAAGCAGCAAGAGCGACTGACGTGATTTTTGTCCTTTGTAGATATCTTGTCTTCCTGCAACTCAAGAGAGACCTCTATCACGGTCGGCTCCTGTGCAAAACCTCTGATGCGGCCATGCTGGCTGCCTACATCCTTCAAGGTAATGAAAAGTGACAGATGGAAATTACTTGAACCACTCTCTGCTTCTCACTGTGTTCTCAACCTCTGTTTTACTGTGCCTCATAGTGCACCGTCCTGATAAATACCGCCAGCCAAGCACATAGATTTTCTGAGGATTTTTTCACAAGAGCGAAAAGTACTCTTCAGAGAGTTCCTTAATATTATGCAATGAACTTTTTACACTCACTGTCTGTTATTTACCAAACTGATATCTACTCACAAAAAATGAAAGGTTATTCTGTACTGTATGATAATTACCACAGTTGCAAGGTGATGAACAAGAAATCACGCTCTATTATAAAGTCTTTGAAGTTGTTATCTGGCATCTTGTCATCTTTGCACCATACATACAGACACAGTAAACACACACAACACACATGGTGTCTCAGCTGGCTTTACAGAGAGCACAGTGTTTGAGAAGAGGCAGGTCCTCCTGAGGAGGACAGCCTGATGAATTAAACATAGGCTGCCTGGTCAGCTCCTACTTGCAGAGAGAAATCTGCATCAGGGTCATCTGAGGGAGAACAAAATGGCAAGGACAACAAACAAACCTGGCCATGTTTATCTTGTCTCCCCAGGCACATAGTTTTATCTTCTTTTTGATCTGAATGTCTGTGAATATTATTTAAAATTTAACTCTTTTTAATCCTTACTTCAGCTGAGATTGGTGATTACGACCCTGGGAAGCATCCTGAAGGTTATAGCTCCAAGTTCCAGTTCTTTCCTAAACATTCAGAGAAGCTGGAGCGAAGGATTGCAGACATACACAAGACGGAGCTGATGTAAGAGCCAAAATATATGACTATTCATCCACTGACCCTCAGATCTGGCAATCATCCAGCCAAAAGAAACACTAGACTTCCTTTGACATTTATGTAATCGACTGCCTTAATGAGGTATCATTGGTTTGTACTGGGCTGGATAGACAGATAATTGTCTGTTATTTGAGCAGATAGCGTAGAAAAGCACTTAGATTGTAGCTTGCCCTTTATTTGAACAGTTATTAGTGATGGGTCCTAGCCACAGCATTAACTGGAAAAGCAGCAGTGAATGTGATCTGATAGAGTGGGTTCATGAAGAGGCACAGGCAAAGAACCAGACCACTTTAGAGACAGCAGCTGAGTTGATCAAGCATTTCATTCATTCATGTGCATCATTTCTAAAGGATGAAAGAATGAGCCACTATGTTATCTTGCATTATTTAGGGGTTTTTTAATAGTTAATGCTGTCTGGAACAAATAGGGAGCAAGTTAAACAAAAAAAAATTATCAGTTTAAAGATATAGTCTGAGTCACAACAAAGGTAGAATTGCATCTAAAGTCTACTTTTGATGCTGTGGAAGCAGAAGGACAAACGGTATGAGACACTGCTGCCCACTAGTGGTTTCTCTTTTATTTACTATCATGTAAGCTCAGGGCTGCTCTGAATACTTAGGTTAATGTGACAGCCAGAATAGAATCTCACATCAATAATAAATATTTCGTTTTTTTTTAAAAAATATGTCAGCCTATGTTTTATTTGCTTCAGTTGATCTTGTGTTCATATCTGATCTTTTGGGTGTTATCTGTCTTTACCTCTTTCAGTCTCTCTAAATGAATGGATCTCATTATTGGAATTTGTTTGTTCCTCTCTACCAAACCTTTTAAATTTTAGACATTTTGATGTTTCATTTTTAATGCTTGTGGTGGACTGACACAGAAAATTGGTCTCCCTTAGCGGACAGACACCTGAAACATCAGAGCGAAATTTCCTGCAGAAAGCCCAGATGCTGGAGACATATGGTGTTGATCCACATCCGTGCAAGGTTGGGTGTTTTTAAATTACTGTTTTTACACAGCAAATGTTTTTAACGCATTTCTGTCCATCTTGAATGTTGAAATATTTCTGTGGAATGCACAGGCTAAAACAAATGTTTGATGTTCAGTTTTATCTAAATATGTGCACTGAAGGTTTATTTTAAAATTGTTTTGTGTGCTTAAGGACGTGTCTGGGAACCCTGCTTTTCTCGCCTTCACGCCATTTGGTTTTGTGGTGCTTCAGGGAAACAAGAGAGTTCATTTTCTCAAATGGTGAGCCAAATGTGAAACATTTTTCTCATGTTAGCCAAGCGCAGCACACTCCTCGAGTACTCACAGCAGAGCTGTAAGAAGATAAACACTGCTACTGCAGGCCTTAAATTTATCTTTTTTGACATACATGCTTTATATGCAAAGTTATCTACATGAAACTGCATGTGCACAACAGCTGGATGTACAGTCACAGTCAACAAAGTGCCTCCATCTGCCTCTACCTGTGATAAGAGCCGGGGGCTCGCATGTACACAGATGGCTAATTACAGCAGCTAGACTGTAAACTAGATCAGGAAAAGAGCCTGAGACCAGGAGCTTGTACTTCCAGTTGATTCGAACTGAATTGAATTCAAGGAAATGCTTCATTGATTAAATGAAAGTCTATGCAACACGGTGCATTTCTGGTAAACATCTGTCTGGATGCTTTTAAGTCAAAAGGTTACCGTTACGATTATGCAGCCAGACTTATTATGTAATATGTTTGCAGTGTTTATGCTAATGGATTTGTTTGCAGCACTAAGGTTTCCCTTATTCTCCATTTCCTGTCTGCAGGGAATATTCGCACTTTTGTTTTGTCATCCAAAACGTAGACCTCTGTGACTGTTTATGTGATCTCAAAGTGGTTATCATGAATATTTAAAGAGGCTGTGGCTTTGTGTTTTTGCTTTCTGTATGTGTAACTGTTGCTGCACTGTCTCTCGGACAGGAATGAGGTGACCAAACTCAAGTTTGAAGGCAAGACTTTTCACATATATGCAAATCAGAAGGAGGTGAGAGCATGAATTGTTGGAAAAGCATGTTTTAATGACAGTGTCTGTAGAAAGTTTCCATTGCAATTTGTTATATTGTCCTGCACGCCCACTTATTTTCAACATGCAGGACAAAAAGATCATCTTGACATATTTTGCACCCACACCGGAGGCATGCAAGCACCTTTGGAAGTGTGGAGTGGAGAATCAAGCTTTCTATAAGTAAGTCAATTAATTGTTCTTTTCACCCTTTCATCATGATATAGTTGCTCTGCAGCCCCAAGTACTGTCAGGCAAGGTAGCATTATGGTACCTCAGTGTCCTCAAAAGCCCTTCCCTCCTGGTTGTTTATCAGCGAGAAAATGAGGTGTGAGCTGCTGCTGACCTTTAGTGAACGACTGTGCACTGGCACGAGACCACAAGCACTTCAGCGCCCTGTCTGAGATATGGTTCCCGTGTCTCGGCCATGACTAATAGTACGAGTCTCCTCTGCTCTCTCCAGGTCAGGAATGGTGGTTAACAAAAAAAACCCCAAAAAAGCTCAGTGTGTGAGCTCAGAGGCTGGGAGTGGTGGTGTAATGAGTCAGGCTAATGGCTCAGATGTGTGGAGGGGTTAACAGATAGAAGAGGGTGGGAGAGAGGGTCATGAGATGGGTCAAGCTTAGCACACTCATGGATAGAGGAAATATTACGTGACCCTTTTCTATGACTCTCTGAAGAGGCAGACTGATAATCTTTTATCAGCCTTCCACTTATTAAAAATCTTACTGTACTGTGGGAGTAAAAGGGGACACATGATAGAAGCACAAATATCCTTTGAAAGAAACATGAAATATTAAATATTCATGTCTCACTTAGTATGACAATATAAACATTGAGTTCTGTATGGAGCCGTGTTGAGCATGAAGTGCCTAAAGTGCAAAGAGATGACATGTATAATTTAATAAAAGGGTATTTGATCCTAGTTTCTGGATTGTTCTGAGACTGAGAAAGCAAAGATCACAGGCATTCACAGTTTAACTGTGTGATCATATTAGAGCCATATTCTTCCAGGAATATATGGAAGATTATCTATACTTTCCTTTTTATCTATCTATACATACATCTAATATATCTATATTTTATTTATCTATACTTTCCTTTTTGCTCTCTTTGTTTGATTGCACTATACGTTATTGTTTTCTTTTTTTTCTCTTTTTCACTTTTTCCATCAGGCTTGAGAAGTCAAGTCAGGTTCGCACTGTGTCCAGCAGCAACCTATTCTTCAAGGGCAGCCGTTTCCGCTACAGGTAGAGTACACAACAAGGCAATGTGACTGATGACAGGGAGGGGAGGACACTGCAGAAAACCCCCAGCCGGAGTGGAGAGAAGTGTTCCCAGAAGACATGGCCTCCTGGCCTTCTGTGCTTTAAAGTCAGGGTACTTTTGCCTGGAGGAAAGGACTGACACGTCACAAGACAGAGGACACAGAGGGGGAAATGAAGGGGACTGATGTCATGATACATTTTCTCTTTGTATCTGTTTTAAGCCTATATTAAGACATACAGAATTATAAAATATATAGACACTCACCAGCCACTTTATTAGGTACACTTTGCTAGTAGTGGGTTGGACCCCCTTTTGCTTCAGAACTGACGTAATTCTTCATGGCACAGATTCAGTAAGATTCTGGAAACAGTTACTAGAGATTTTGGTCCATATTGACACGACAGCATCACACAGTTGCTACATATTGGTTGGCTGGACATCCATGATGTGAATCTCTCATTCCACCACATCCCAAAGGCTCTCTTAATTGTGGCTTAAAGGTTTAAATGATGCTCAATAAGTACTAAGGGGACCAAAGTGAATATCCCCACAATATTACACCACCACCACTGTTGATACAAGGCAGGATGGATCCATGTTTTCATGTTGATTATGCTGGCCCTACCATCTAAATGCTGCAGCAGAAATTGAGACTCATCAGACCAGGCAACGTTTTTCCAATCTTCTGTTGTTCTATTTTGGTGAGCCTGTGTGAATTGTAGCCTGAGTATCCTGTTGTTAGCTGACAGGAGTGGCACCTGGTGTGGTCTTCTGCTGCTGTAGCCCATCTGTAGCCCATTCAAAGTTTGGTTTGTTGTGCGTTCAGAGATGCTCTTCTGCATACCTTGGTTTTAAAGAGTGGTTATCTGAGTTACTGTTGCCTTCAGCTCGAAGCAGTCTGGCCATTCTTCTATGAACTCTGGCATCAACAAGACATTTTCACCCAGAGAAAATGTCACACTGGATACTTTATTTTTTTCAGACCATTATCTGTAAACCGTAGAGATGGTTGTGTGGGAAATCCCAGTAGATCAGCAGTTTCTGAAATATCCTGACCAGCCCATCTGGCACAAACAACCCTACCACGTTAAAAGTCACTTAAATCACCTTTCTGCCCCATTCTCATGCTCACTTTGAACTTCAGCAGGTCATCTTGACCATGTCTACATGCCTAAATACATTGATATTTGCGTTAACAAGCAGTTTCACAGGTATACCTAATAAAGTGGCCAGTAAGTGTATTTTTTATTATCTTATCTACATTAGTCTAATTCTAGTTCCACTTTTTATTTATACAGGCTTTCAGATATCCTTTTGTGATAGTTCTGTGTCTGAGGGTAATCGAAACTACAATTTGAAATCTGTTTGTCTCTTTTCAGAAACAGTGTTGCACTTTCTTTCTTTTGAAGAGTTATTAGTGAAGCTACTTACACCAATGATAAGGAATGTTTTATGGCCATGGTGGAAAATCTATAAATCTCAGAAGATAAACTTGAACCTGTCTGCATAAATATAGCTGAAGGAATGTGATAAAATAATCATAGATAGCTTCTAGGTCTGAAAAGCAAAGCCAATGAGGAAGTGCCTTAAAATGGCTTTTTTTTTTTGTAATGGTAAGACTCCTCAGGTTACAAAAAAGAAGTGGAGTTGTATAACGATTTACAGAAAACCCGACTTCTCATTTGATTTATGACCTTAGTAAACATTTCTATGATACATTTATGGTCTTAATCACTAGATTTAAATCTCATTTAATACAACATCATGTTCATTTTGTAAATTATGATCCCATTTAGAGTAAATATGACAATAAGGATGGGTATGCTTAAAGCTGTGGCTACTTTGAGATTGACCTCAGTTCCTCAGTCAGACCCTCTCCTGACTTGTCACATCCTATTTGAAAAACACAAGATGGCGATGCCAAAATGCTCAAGTCAGTTAAATGTTGAGTTTAGTGTTAAAGGGCAAACCATGATCATTGTTTTTATATTTTTTGCCAAGAAGTCTGTGTGTGCATTTGTCTCACTGGTTGCAATTCAGTTACATATTGCTGAATTCACCAGGACAAATCAATCATGATGCTCATCTACTGTACTCATCCACTGCAGTTAGAGCTTTCATAGCATTGGGTGAGACCATGGTGGGTGAATGGTTATGTGTGTGTGTGTGTGTGTGTGTGTGTATGTGGAACTCATCCTGAGCATCGTCTCTGTGCTTTATAACAGTGGGCGAGTGGCAAAAGAGGTGATGGAGCAGAGTGCCAAAATCAAACGCGAACCTCCAGAAATACACAGGTAGAGTTATGAACTCAGGAGAGGTCAGAATGTTTGATCACAATTTTTTTTAATTTCCTCCATTTTCTTAGGAACCAAGCTACTATAGATGTCTTTATATCAGCAGCGCCTACTGGCCACAGTACCTTCACTCACAGCTCAGTGCAGTGATGTTTATGCATTCATGTCTGTGTTTGTCTCTGCAGGGCTGGACTTGTGCCCAGCAGAAGTTGTCCATCCATCACCCACGGGCCTCGGCTCAGCAGTGTACCGCGCACACGTCGGAGAGCTGTGCACATATCTATTATGGAGGGTAAGAACTGAGTTTCACCCTAACATTGTAGCAAGCACCAGGGGTTGTACACCGAGTCAGTGACACACATAATTTGTAGTTTCGTTGCTTGTTAATAAGCAGATGTAATCTCGATCTTATGTGTGATATCCTCCTCTTCTTGAGAAAAAGTGCTTGTGCACACACACACTCTTTCACACACATGATGTAACTAGAGCCATTTGGCACAGTTCATGTTGGTGGGACATGCTGCAGGTGTGTGCGTCAGTCAGTGTGGCCACTTTAGTGCGGCATTTCAGAGATGTGTGTATGTCTGAGTGCCATTCAGTGGCAGCTAAAGTGACTTATTCAGCCCACCTGCAGGCCTCCTGGCTCTGAACAGGTGGCTTCAGTGTTTCTGTTAGTGAGATGGACACAGCAGGTGTATATCCCTTTGTGGGTTTGGGTTAGACCTTGTCTGCCTGCCTTTCAAGTACATACCACAACTCAGTGGACACTGAAATAAATGGAGGTCAGAAGCAGGTGTATCATCTTAAAGAGCCTTTTCCCATGGGTTCAAGAAGCCATTCCCCCAGTGTGTGCTGACTGGGGGACTTGCAGTGGTATTAATACCCCAGCTGAAAATAACCTGGGTCTTTTACTCCATTTATGTCACTGGGTTGGGTGGAGCCAAACCAGGCCAGGCCAATGCTAGTGATTGTAGTACCACTGTAGAAACCCACTCTTTCACCTCTGCAACTAAAGCAGAACCCTTCAGCCTAACACAAAAACACCCTGTGGCCTGGACTCTGGAAGGGGACTATAAGGACAGGATAAGCACGTGCATGCTGCTGCCATGGTGAAGTGTCTGATCCGCATCACCACACGGGTGAACGTCCACCTGCGTATGATCAATCACTGCTACCGTGATGTGAAGGTTCGTGTGCTGAGCCTGGGGCCTCGTATGCTGGGGAAGGCCCTGGGCGTCCTGCCCCTCTACCCTTCCCTGACTGGGCCGCAGGGGTCTGCCAAGATTACCCCTCTTTCTGGCACTCCACTGACCTGTGTTCAGCCCAGCAACCCTCTAGGTAAACTCATCACAGAGCCAGCCAGGAGTGTGCTTTACATGGAAGTGCCAGGTCTCTATTTTAAATTAGTGTCTGCCTCCTCAGCGAGGTGAAAATGATACAGTTCCTGTGGTTGTCTGTGCTTCCTGGTTATTGGACAGGCATTTTAAAAATACTTCTTCCTGGTATTGTTTTGTTAACTTAACTCTTAACTTAAGTCACGCGTATGGCATGTTCATTTGGTGTGTGTGGTTTCTGTAAAAGTTTTATTATGCTGTAGTGTTTGAAATTAAGAGCTCTGAATATGGCAGATAATACATTTTCTACTCACTGGCTTGCTGCTGTAAGCAGAACACAGGATAAGCTGAGGCAGATCTACTCTGAGTAAAGATAGCCCCTGACATTCACCCAGCCTTTATGCCGCTTTCTTTTCACTTGACTGGAGTTTCGTGTCAGCAGAGGCTTATTTGCTGGACATAATCTGCCCTACTTTCCTACAGTTTTTAGAAAGTCCTTTTCATGTTGTGCTTCCTCATCAAAAGCTGAATTTTAATCCCTTCTCTTTAAGTGAAGGTGTAATGTTGCTGCTTTGACACTGTCAAGAATGTGATATCGTCAGCAAAGATCTCAACCGCAGCTCATCTTCACTGACATGTACACTGTAGAGTGCCTCTCTTGTACTGCACTATTACTTCTACTGCAGAATGTTGAATAGTTGCTCGTAACGCTATGTGATGATACAGTATTGTTAGTCAAGTAGCAGGTCTATCTTATGGCACTTTTTGCATCAGTCAGAGACCTTTGCTTTGCAGCCATCTAATATTGTATTGGTTAAGGCACATAACATACACTGTAACTTCAGTGTCACTTGTTTGTTTCCTCTCTCCCTTTATTTCCTTTCAGTATTTACATTGTTATATTGAGCAAGAAGTATTTAGTAATTTGTGTAAAAAAAAACAAACAAACATCACTGTCTTTCCAGAAAAAAAAAAAAAAAAATAAAAAAAAAAAAAAAAAAAAATGGGGGGGGGGGGTTTTTTTAAATTTTTTTTTTTGTTTATTTTTTTTTTTTTATCACAAAAAAAAAAAAAAAAAAAAAAACCCGATTT
>VUQS01051466.1:0-12462 GCA_015108495.1 Heterochromis multidens | reverse complement strand
GAATAAAGAGGGAATCCAGAGTAAGAGCAAGTCCAGTGTCGCTGTGCCATCCTTTCTGCACCATAGGCATTAGAGGACACATCCACTATAAAGTCTCAGAAGGATCACAACAGTTACATCCGCAAGGCCAGTAACGTTGTTGGGATGGAGCTGGACTCTCTAAAGGCGGATGTTGTCCAAGTTAAGGACAATGCTGGACAATACCTCCCACCCACTCCATGACGTGCTGGCCAGTCACAGGAGCACGCTCAGTGAGAGACTGAGATTACCCAAATGCACCACTGAACCCTGCCTGTGGCTCTGTCTGTACAACTCCTCCATCTAAAGCACAAGTATACACTGCAGCAACGGTACACCCTTAATATAATAAAGGCAGTATGATAAGAGGGGCACCTCAATTCAACTTATCTATATTCAGTTTTTGTAATATATTGGGATATTTACGTATTAGAGTTATTTGTATTATTAGAGCCATTTGTAATATTTTGTATTATATTGTATTATTTAATATTGGTACTTGTTAATTACTGTTCTTACTGTCCTGGAGCAACTGTGACCACATAATTTCCTCTGGGATTAATAAAGTATTCTGATTCTGATTCTGATGATTCCAGTGACCATAAGTCTGACTACACTAAAGATTGTTTACCAAAATGTATTTACAAACAACAACGTACACGTAACGTACAGGTAATGTCGCCGTTAGTTTTGAGCACAGCTACTACACATAATATATATCATTTGTAAGTATTTGAGTGTTAGAAAAATAATTCCCATATAGATGCTGATAATCCTGGCACCCTAGGCAGCTTATATAAGAAGTTTCATCTAGATTGATTAAAGCGTCTGGAGGAGTTAGGGAACAGGCATATCGCAGGCATATGCTACGATCATTATAGTAAGATTATGATAAGCAATTACCATGAATCCGAAATCCGCTGCATTTTCCGATTTTTCAACAGGCATAAAAATAAGACACCCCTGTTGTCCTGTAAGCGGTCCTTCATAATTCCAAAATGGCGGCGTCCATTCGGGTGTGCTGTGCCCTCCGCGTCACACTTGGAGGTGAATTATTTCTCCTTTTTTCTGCCCCACAGCTTTTTAAACACAGTCTATTGTATAAATCAGGATATGTTGATTGTCTTGATGTTTTTGAATTGTTACTGTTTGGCTGCGGTTTGCTGCGTTTACCCGGAGGAGCTTGTCGTCATCACTCACATCGGGAAAACAACTCTGACTTCACTGCAGCCAGAAACCTGAACCGCATGCACTAACAGCAGCATCCAGGGCATTAAATTAAAGACACACACAGCAAACTGTCTTCATTTTTGGCTGCTGCTGTGTCTTGTGTTGCAGGTTGCGTGTTACGCATGCGTGATCCGTGCTCGCTAATCGATTTTTGGTTGTACTGACGATTTATTCTGCTTTAAGAGGAGAAATAAAGTGACCCTTTTATTAGGTACACCTTCACGTGTATAATCTAGTGTTTTTCGGTAGTGTTTTTAGTTTATATTGTTCAGCTTTGCAGACTTTGTTGAGAATGTGTAAATTAAATTATTACTGTGCAGTAGGGGTGGGTGATGTACCCTCAGTATTTGAAGAAAATTTGCCATAATTGCCTGCCTTTAAAAGACGTCTTTTTAAGCTTGTTTCTTCTGTTTGATTCTGTATTTCTGACTTTTTAATTCTAGGATGTATTGACTTTTAATTCTGTGGCGTTTTCCAGCTATTATTTTATGCATACTGTGATTTGGTATTTTATTGCTTGTAAGGTGTCCTTGAGTGTCTTGAAAGGCACCTATAAATGAAATGTATTATTATTATTATTATTATTATTTATTATAATGATTTCTGGTGATATAAAAAAGAAGGGAAAAAAAGATGAATGTTTTATTGGTGATTACCATTCTTCTTTTCTAATAAGCTATTGTGACTGATGACAGTCTACCTAAATCAAAGTGTGAGTCTATTGCCACAACGTGCAAACAGCATAAGTCAATTATAAGCACAAAAGTAACCTGGGTAGTGTTTTCCCTGGAAATCTTAAGTAAAAGTAGAACAGAACACATTAGCACTTTAGTTTAACAATAACTAAAGTAACTAAATATCATTGATATTGTGATATGGCATTTTTATATCATGCAAAAATTTATACCGGACAATTTGATATGGCACAGCCCTACTGTGGAGGCAGGTGAAGGTGGTGTTGTCCTGGACTGCATGTTTTGAGTGTATTGCTAAGACTTCAGAGCTTGAACATAAAAAAATAAAACCCATCTTTAACAACTAAACATTTGGAAAAATTGTTGTATTTAATTGAATTAATTGTAAAGCCATGCCTGATAAAGTAGCTGCTGCTGGTAATTGCTTTTTAGAAAATAACAAGTATCAGAATCAGATTACTATATTAATCCCAGGGGGGAAATTGTTTGGGCGATAGAAAAGTGTCATATAAACATGTAAATAATACATATAAATAATAAATCCTCTAAAGTTGAACAAAGTTAAAAAACATTATGTACAACGCATACCTGGTGAAAATAATCCAGTATCAGTTTGTAATCACTAAGTTAGTGACATTAGTGTCATAGAAAGGAGTTGTAGAGTTTGATGGCCACAGTTAGGAATTATTTCCTATGATGTGGCGAAATGGGTCTTTTGCCGAACGTCAGCACGTCTTGGAGAGGGTGTGAACAATTGTCCAATAGTGTCTGTAACTTGGACGGCATCCTCCATTCTGACACCCCCGTCAGAGAGTCAGGCTCTACATCCACAACGTTACTGGCCTTGAGGATCAGTTTGTTGAGTCTGTTGGTGTCCACTACCCTCAGACTGCTGCCCCAGCACATCACAGGATAGAGGATGGCACTGGCCACTAGCATCATCCAGCAGATTTTAAAGGACCTCACCTGCCTCAGAAACAAAGTAGAAATGGCTCTGTCCCTTCTTGGGAGAGGGTTTCTGCATTTTTTGTGAAGTCCAGTTAATTTTCAATCTAAATAGGAAACTATTTATAATCCTCTGCTGTCTCTACACAAGCCCCATGGATGGAAACAGGGGTCACCTGTCACTTTGCCACGTTAAGCTGCAGATAGTTCTGCCCACACAATGTAACAAAGTTGCCCATCACAGCCTGTACTCTTCGTCATCATCCTCTCTGATAAATCCAACTATTGCAGAGGCATGGTCAACTCCATGCTTTATTTCAGCATTCTTACCTACTTTGATTTGTAACTATACTTATTTTAATGAAATCTCAGCTTTAATGGTTTCACAGTCCTCTTTGTCACTCTCTTATGTATTAATGGGTACTTTGGAAGCTGCTTACCTTCTATATTTTTAGTAAAATGTCTACATCAGCTTGGTGGTTTATATATCTTCATTTAATGTTTTTCTCTTTGGTTAACAGCCAGTCTGTTGACTTGATTGGACATGTTTTCATTATTTTGTCTTTGCATGTTGTCATCACGCAAGTAATGTAGTTTTAATAACATTGGCCTTTCCTTTGGTGGATGCCTCTCTCTTTCAGGTGCAGCATCCCTCCGTGCTCCTGGAGGAGTTGTACAGCCGTTTCACTTGGCAAGCCGAGCCTCAGCTGCCTCTTTTCAAAGCCACTCTGCACTTTCACCGCTCCCTCCAACGACGTGGCAGCAAACCAGACATGGCAGCTTCTTCAACAAGTGTAAGTTTATGAAAAGATTATTTTCAAAACCCTTTCCCCCAACCACTATCCTGTCACTATAATATTGAAAGGACACCATAACTTGAATTGCAAAAACATACATAGTTTCTTTAGGATTTTATGATTGGTTTGCAGTTTATGGTTTGCTATTCTAAGTATTTTAAGTTGTGATATGTGTTTTGCTTATGTAACGCAGTTGATACAGTCGAAATGAGCAGAATTACTTTACCTTGGCTTTGTCAGCTGGACCCTTTTAAAGGTCTGTCTTAAAAGATGGTGGCACTGAGTTTAAAAACATAACAGTAGCAAAGCACAAATATAACAGTTAAAACACAAAAAGAAAAACGCAACATTCCACAAAACTTATTTTTCCTAAAATGTTGTTTTGTTTCCTCTTTTGCGGTTGGCTTTTGTCAAATGTTATCTTTTATGTTGTGCATTGTCTAATTAACAATAATTAATTAATTTGATCAGTGGCATTTATTAACATTATTAACACTTATTCATGGTCAGTCTGAATGGGAGCAAATCAATCTTTGCTTAAAGCCTTTACAAAAGTCGAGACTGTTTTACGTGATGTCTTGAAACCAGATATTAATGGTCGCATATTATTATAGTACTCAGGTGTCCGCATTCATCTGGCCATGTAGTATTTGTTTAAAGGGATTTTCTCATCGGCAAATGCAGGTGCATGGTAGCAGAGCTTGTTTGGAAATCATGTTGGGATTGGTGACAGTGTTTGAACTGGGCATATATGAAGCTGTCACAACATCTCTTTTTATCTCCTGCTTTCTCTGCCGTGCTTCATCACCCGCTTCATAACTACTCTTTTTTTTTCTGTCTTAATCATTTACAGTCAATGCCTCAGCATTTCTCATGTAATTAAGAAAATGTTGTGCCTGTCAACATGTCGTGCTTACAGTTTGGATTGTGATCCCATGAAAAACACACTGTCAAACAACCTGTCACGTTACATTGACTCTGTCTCTGACTTGTATTTATTCAGGAAGGCTCTTTAAGTATTCACTTACAGAGATTTATTTGTGTTATATTACTTTTATTGTGCATGTTGCTTACTGATTTTCAGATATGTCTGAATCTGTGGATGTACTGCAGATCCTAATAAGGGTCTTCAGTGCTGCATATCCACTTCATAATGAGTACTGTATATCCACTGCAAGTCTTTTGGTTTTTATTTACAGTGCCTGGTGCTCCCTTATGTCACTTACTGGACATCTTTAGTTGTAGCTTTTAAAGGGAAGGTGCTCCAAGCATTCTCACATTACATTAGTTATACCATAAATTGTGAAATTCAATGTGTGCTGTCAGCTCGGAGAGGACAGACTCAAATTCTGCTATGTTAATCATCTTTTGAATCTTAAAGTGTTTTGGCTTAGTGAGTTGAGCTAAAGTCAGTGCTGTGAATGTGTAGCAGGTGAGTAATTGGACTCTGAAACAGAAGACAGTGTGTCAAGTTTTAACTCTGCTCTGCTGGCAGCATTTTTGCTGCTAACAGAAGAAAGACACTAGTTTTTAGAAGACTAAGGAATATTTTGGAATATTTTTTAATCATTGTTAAATTGTTACAGCTGCTAACAGTCCTCTGGCATTGGCTCATTAAATGAGGTACTTATCATAAATAATCTGTAGATCAGTGCTACTCCATTATTTTCTGTTATACCCCCCTTAGGAAGAAGAAAACATTTTGCGCCCCCCACTCTCCCCCGCGACTATAAATAGTATCATTTGTCTATAAAATTGTTATTATAAGTACATCTCTGCATAACATTGCATCCTTATTAACATTAAAGAAAACAGAAAAAGAAAGAAATATAGACACACCGGTCTTTCCTCGTCTCCCACCGTAGTCACAGTGAAGCCAAGTGCTACATACAATTCTTCATATTTCCTCGTCTTAGCTTTCGGGAGACTTTCGTTTGTCTCATTATCTCTGTCTCTCTCCACCTTTCTTTTCATCACTGTTAAATATTTTTCCATTTTCCTTGAGGGTTTGTTTACTGCACTTCATATCTCCTGCTAGTACGGCAAAAAAAATCATGTTCCCTGCGGTCACACGCGCCCCCCCGGCATGGCGCCGCGCCCCACTATTTGAGAAGCGCTGCTGTAGATGAATCAGGTGCTGAAAATAACTATCATTGTCTTGTTTTGTCTGTCCAGCAATCACAGATATCTCCAAATACAAATTTACTCCAGTGTAAGACGAAGAAAAGCAGCAAAGTCTCACATTTGAAAAAAAAATAAATACAATTTTATTAAAAAATTATTTAAGTGATTCATCAGTTGTCCAACTGATTACTTAGTTTTACCTTTAAATCTATAAATTGTTGCAGCTCTACAGTAATTACAAAAGCAAGTCTGTCACTTACTGACATTCTAAAATTCTAAAAGCTTGTATATTTAGCAAAATTTACATTTAGAAAAATGCTAAATTTAAAATGATTTATGTAAAAAAATTTATATTAACCTTCTAGGACTTTTCATTTTGTGCAGCTCTTCTACAACAAATGCAGAGTGTGCAAAGCTGGAACCACAAAGCCACAGAACCAAAAACGACATATTGATAGGAACTAAACAAGGTTGAAATTACGGACAGTATAAAAGATGGACCTGGACGTCATCCATTGGTTTCTGAAGTCTCTAGATTTGCGTTTTCACCGTCACCATCTTGGTTTCAAAGAAACGGATGTGACAAGAGGAGCAGCTCTGATTGTGAAACCACTTCTTCATTGGCTAACGGCTTGGCAATCATAAGTTAGCCCTTCATTTTGAAACATAGGATGTCCAAGATTTACAAAATCAACTCAATTTTTTATTCAGTATAACCCAAAATGAATGACTCAGCAAGAAAGTATTTATAGAGGTCAAGTAAGAAAGCCATTTTTCCATAGATGTCTATAGGACCAGAAGTCTTTTTACAACCACAGCTATCGCCACCTGGTGGCCTTCAGATAGAATGCAGGTTTAAGGCACTCCCACATTGGCTTCATTTTTCCAATGCAGAAGCTAGCTCCATGTGTTAAACTATAGTTGAAATATACTGAACTGTAAAGGCTAAAAGCAGGATACAGTTAAACAAATCTGCTTGGATTTGTCTGTTGAGAAGTTTCCCTTCATAAATCAGTCTTTTATGCAGATTTTGGGTGCTTTGAGTCTTTTGTTTGAGAATGCAGCACCAGCACTGATTGCTAGTGAAGCCCCTACCACTATGTATTCAGTACGTAAGTAAGTTTGGGTGTTGGCCAGGCATCTCACAGATAACAAGGAGAAAAGAGATCTTTTGAAAGGTCTTATATTTAAGTTTGAATGTTCATCTATGTGTGTGTGTTTACAGTAACAGCTGAAGAGCTGTGGAAAGGCGTGCTGGCTGAGTTTGGTGCTGGAGCGAGGAAGGGTCGAGGGAAGCGTACCAAACGCAAACTAAGGAGAGACCTGAACCGAGGACAGACCATTGGAGAGGGTGAGACTTCCACTGCATGCCTTTCTTTTTCACTTCTTTACAGAAGAGTAAAACTATTAAAACCCAGAAAATCTAATTCCTATAATTTTCTCTAATCTTTGTCATTCTGTCTAAATAATAAAATTGGATTGTCTAAATGATTTTCTTTGTTCTGAAGTGCAAAAATTTCTCCTGCTCAGCTGTTAACATAAGCACTGCCAATCAGACATGGACACTCATGCAAAAGCTGAGAAGCAGCTGATGAACATGACAAGCTAGAATATTCATTACTTAGTGTTAAATTATTAATGCTCTACTAGAGAGCATCCATCATTTTGGAATCCAGCCGAGCTCTCTCAGGTATGGTAGGTAATGGGAACGACTATTTGTCACGGACAGTTGTTGACAGCTGTGGTATCATGGCCTTAGATCTTTATATAAAAAGATAAGAAATGCAGATTTGCAAAATAAGTAGTACTATTTTCTCATTCTTCATTCCTGTAATTAATTTCTTTTGTTCTCTTTTTAACCTCCAGGTCGTGGTGGTTATCTGTGGCCTGGTCTCAACAGCCCGGTGTTGAAGGATGGTGCTTTGCAGAGCATGAGTCGAAGAGGCGAGGCTGAGCAACAGGAGGTTCAAGCTGAACTAGGTAAAGACACAAACATCCCGCCACATATCACTTTTATCTGCACAGAAGCACGAAATGATCACAAACCTGTATGACTTTAGGAACACACTGACTTTACTGCAGCTACTTCTATCCAATATCACAGCTGTCAATCATCAGCTTATATTCCACTTCTGAGTTTTAGCAAAGCCAAAGAAAAATTATTTTCCTGGAAAATAAGTTAACTTTTCATGAGCCACCAAGAAGGAGCAGTGGAGTAAGTGAGGTCTTAATCTTGAAGAACAGAATCGCCACTGTTGGGACATAGAAGCTGCTAATTTGTCTCCACTGTGATCTCATTTGTTAACAGTAATTACACAGTTAATTTGACATTGACAAATAGCACCATTGATGTTTATCATGTTGTACTCCTTGTAGTCAGCTGTGACCTCTGCATAAATTCGTCTGTTGTGTTTTCCTGCAGTGCGTCAGAGGGATGAGTGGGAGAGAAGGAGGAAGATGAAGGTGAAGCGGGAGAGAGGTTGGACCGGAAACTCCTGGGGGGGCATCAGCCTGGGTCCTCCTGACCCTGGACCTAATGGAGGTAAGTCATACCCAAATGCTCACACAATTTTGCTGTTAAACAGAAATATGTAACTCATTTAAAAGCTATTTTACTACAAACATCCAAAGACCAACATAAAACAATGTCCATTCTATTGCATAACAAGCAAGATTAAATCATTTCTTTTACTTGCTCCATGCAGAAAAGTAGCAGAACAAAATACAGCCAACTTGAGCTGAAAATCACAGTGCAAACATCTCCACCTCACCCACATGTAGTAATATAAGCAATGAGTCTAGATCATGACACAGCAGGTCTCAGAGGGACACCTCACTTACATATATAGTGAAAGACATGGTGAGAAATAATGATGACTATAGTGATGGAAAGAGATGAGATGTATGAAGCAATAGAAGTGTAATAAGGGACATGCTGGGTGTGTATGGGTATGCTAGAGAGAGAGAGCTGAAAGAGGTCAGTATGGGGGCCCATTGGTAGAGATGAAAATTAGGATTTGACGCAAGTGTCAAATGGGACAATTTCCTAATTTAGAAAGACATCCCTCTCTTTTTGCTCTCTTTGTGGCTTTCCTGTTCACTCTTTGTCTTTCTACCCCAGATTTTTTTTTCCATTCCTGTTCCTCATCTCTCCTAGTCATTTCTCTCAATTCATTATTTTCTCTCTTCCATTTCCTTTTCCATCACCCCCTCTGCTTCTCTCTTTCCTCCCACACAGTCTGCCTTTTTTCCCTATTCTTGGACAAGAAACCTAAATGATCATACTGTTAGTTTGCAATGAACCATGCAGGGCTCTTGGTCCATCACATCCTGAATGAAATGTCTTATAACCACAGCCTTAAAACTCAATTTACAGCGCACCATCGCTGTAACCTGATGTGCCACTTCCCAGAAATGTAACTACACGTCATGGTGATGCGGACCATGACAACCATGATAGGTCCTCATAATTGGTTAGCACAAGGATAAAGCCTCTGTGAAGCAAGATGTAATAGGCTGTAATTGTATCTAGCTTGCTCACAGTGCTAATACAAGCACCAGTATTTTGCTAGTATTTTGATCACATTTTGTTAATCTGAAGTTTATATATGAAACTTGTTCTCTTAAATTCTTTTTACAGATCCAGATATCGGGTCTCCTGACACTTTTTTTTGCCTAAGATGTTCTGTGACACTATTTGCAAACATCTAAGTTGCACTTTCTGCTGCCAGTCTAAGTGTTGTTGTTGCCCAGTATCTCCAGAATATGCTGCTTCTGTGATATTTTCTGTACTATAGAAAAAGCAGTTATCACATTTTCAGTATTTTCATGTAGACTTGGTACTGGCTCTCTTGGCATTCCAAGCTGGAATTTCAAAATTATTCTTCTAGAAAGGAATCAGGAGTTGCTGATGGTAGCTTTAAAAAACATCCTATCGTGATCTTTCCTGACACAAATTTGCTTTGTTGCTTTGTGGTTTAGTGGGTTTAATATCCATCTCCAACCCCTTTTACTCTGGAGCCCACAAGACTTTAATTAATAACAACTGATGATCAGTCATAACTTATCAGAGGAGATATCAGAGGTTATTTATTATTTTTCTTTATTGCAGCCTTCGCATTAAGTTTGGTCAAGATATGCCACAATGACAGTTAATAGAAATAAACAAACTAATTTAAAGGGAGATTTTTAAGCCATAGAGAGTTACTCAGTGACAGGATAATTAAATAAGTAAACCACTGATGTAAGAGGAAGGAAAACAAATCTATATTAAACTCACATCTTTTATATAAATGTATGTAATTGCTGCCTTAAGTTCCATTTCATCCTATTTTACTTATTATTTGGAGCATCTGACTTTATTTGCATCACTGGTCATTAACAAAAATTCCAGATACATTAGAAAATGCATCTCATTCAGTGGTCATATAGTGTACATGCATCATAGTCTGATAATCAAAACTATTTTTAGACTCAAAAATTAATATGATAATGTAGCCAGCTGTTGGGCCAAAAGCTTGTGCTTATAGAGAGCTCTGCTCTGAAGCCCACAGTGTTGGGCTCCTGCCCAGTCAACTCTTCATCTGAAACTCTGAGGAACACTGCTGGCTAATTCCAGCTGATTCACTGATGAAGCAGCGAGCCTCCTGTTCCCAGTCTTATTACATCTTTAAACATTGGTCTTTGCTGGAATTGAGTTGAGCTTGTTTACCTCAAACCACTGAAGGATGAGGGGACAAGGCTCTGCTTGGTTCACATCCTCCTGAGTTATAAACCTTTCTTTCCTTTCCACTTGTCCCTATGCTAACAAGCACTCTCACACCTTGAAATAAACACTATCTCCTTTGCATGCCTGAACACCTTCTTTCACACGCTTTCCTCACGCCTGTTGTTCTCACTCATCCAAGAATGCACTTGGGGTCTAGTGACAGTGATGTGAGGGGAGCTGAGCAGCTTTGGTCTCTTGCAGATGTTGGGTAAATATACCAGCTGTGGTAGGGGTATGTGTGCGTGTGTGTGTCCTCCCCTTGGAGCCTTTGAGTCAGCTCTCCTTTGTTTGTTGTTAATTGGTTAGAAGTGAGCAGGCTGCATTTGGGAGAGTAACATCCTTCAAAGGTCACTGACAATGAAAAGTGCAGACTCGTTACGCTGCTGCAAGGGCTTCTGGGTATTTGTTACACTTGCAAGAGCCTGGTTAATCTGTTTATAGTGTGTGTGTGCATGTGTGTGTGCCTAAATGCAATTGTGTGTTAAAGCTTTGTTATCTAAACTTCTTTCTTTCTTTCCCCCTCTGTCCACAGAAACCTACGAGGATTTCGATTCCCGTGTCATTGAGGTTAGTGTCACTTTCCGCTTACTGAACAAACTACATGCACTACACTACAACATTTTCAAAAATGTTGATTAACAGTTGCATTGAAATTGCTTGGAAAATTAAGAAAAAGGCTGAATTTTCAATAAAACAGTATGATGCCTTGTATAGCATGTTACGCTGTCATCAAATTAATTCTCTCAATTTTTCATTGAGAGAATATATTTTTGACAGTTTAATTATTTCATTTCGTTTGAATTACTGTTTTTTTTTTGTTTTGTTTTTACCCCAGTACTCTTAAGTTAATAAGAACAGTTTCATCTCTCTGCATTCAACCCTTTACTGTTGATTATGGTGCTATTTGAAAATGAACATATAGCTGCTAGTTTGCTTTTATTCTGCTTTTTATTAAACAGAAAGTTTGCTGTTGAGACATTTGATTCTGGAAAAAATACAGCTGTACTGATAACCCCCAAAACTTCTAGCTTCTTTTGTTTTGTGTGCCATTTTCTAAATAAATCTGACTGTACATTAAAATATTGCAGAAAGCCTCGAAGGGAGCAAACAGTTTTCAAGAATCTCAAAATAGTGGAAAATGCAGTGTGGCGTGTACACATGAATGGTGTTAGGGGCAAATTTGCTGAGCAAGGGTAGCTCCATTTGAGAACTAAGCTGCAGCATTTGAGCAGTTGTACTGCTTTAGCACTCCCTGAAGTCAAATAGTGTAATATCTAGGTAACGTTTGCTTCCATGTTTGAAACGAAGCCAACAATTAACCCTAAAGCAAAGCTGTTCATTCAAGAGTTGGATGGACATAATTGTGGTTTATTTAGAATTTCCTACAGTAAGCAGCTTATTAGATCTGAAAATAAATTGGCACATTTAACCCTTAAATCCATTCATTCATTTCTTTCAGTAAGCACCTTAATTATTTGATATTCCTTAAACTGTTCAGCATTAAAAATTTTCTGCTGTCAATGGCAGGAATATTTTAATTGTAAAAATGCTCAGTCTCTTACAGTTAAGTTATGCAATAACTACTTTTTTTTTTTTTTTTAAGCCTGTCTTGTTTGGTAGTTTTTGCAATCAGAATTGCGATCTGAGTGCGATATTGTACCAAACACATTTGCTCTTCCAAGATGAGCTCTATAAATTCTCTTAAAGGCTCATCTTGATCGTGTGTTTATTTATTCATTTTTATTAGTATTATTATTGTTATTACAGTACATGTATAATATGAAAATGTTTAAGCTGACAGGCGGGGGGAGAAGAAAAGGTAGAGAGTATAAGGGTAAAGCACAAATAGAAAAATGCAATAGGTCGTCAGCTGCTGCACCTGCAA
>VUQS01051419.1:8182-20004 GCA_015108495.1 Heterochromis multidens | reverse complement strand
TTAACAACAATTCGACTACCTAATGCAGGATTTGTTGTGTCACTGAAATCAAATCAGGAGAGTAACATATCAGAACTGATTACAGAGAGGATGCAGAAGCGATCATCTCTGGACCCATCTGTCTGTGATTCACTAGGTATTTGGATGTATTTATGTTTCCATGTCATTCTTGGATGGGTTTCAATGTGTGTATTTCAGACATTCCCTCTGTTTTTGTGGATAAATGTATGTTTTTTCCTGGTGTGTAGCTCTGTGCATCATGTATGACTATCTCAAAGGGACAGCAAGCTTTCTGTCTTTCACACTTGGTCAACAAAGCATGACTATGTGTGTGTGCTGTCATCCACTTGTGCATGTGGCCTGGATGTAAGCCCAAGGTGTTTTAAGAGAAGTGTTTTAATGGTTACAACAAATCCCTTTCATTTCTCTTGGTGAATTAGACTCAGAAAGAGTAAGCGCCTACAGCCATGCTAACGGCTGTGTGAGGGTATACTTATACACAGTTGTGCTTTGGGCTACATGCTGGATCAAAATGCTAACATGCTCACATTGGCATGATTTTTTTTTTTTTTTGAGCAGATACAACATTTACAATGTTAACAATGATCACAAACTAAACATGTTCAGGTGAGGCTGAAGTCAAAGAAATTAGTTTTGCAGAGATAATGCACTGTATTTGACTGAAATTTAGCCTGATGATGGGAGTATATTCCCATCATCAGCCACTCAGTGAAAGGGAAATGAAATTACCTTCATGTCACTTAACAAATTTCATGACAAAAACACACTGTAAAAACAAAATTTAGCAATTGTTGATCTCAGTAAAGTTTTCAAATTTATCTGACTCAAAAAAGAAGATTTGCATTGACAACAAGCAAAAGCTTGTCAGTCCAGCAAACTTTACCCTATACTTGCCCTAATATGTTTTTCCAAAGCTGTAATAACAATGATTTCTGAGTTGCTGCTACAGAAGACTAATTTTCCCTTGAGGAAACCCTGTAGATAACGGGATGTGCACCTCCTTGTCAGTGTATCCACATGCACTTTGCACTTGTCTGAGCAGCACTCAACCAAACTGATTGTTAGTAAAACTTGAGTGGATATACACGTTTTAACTGGTCTTGTTTACTGTGGTGAAAGTGAAGTGTGTGGATACACTTCCAGACACACTTTAGTTTTCAGTATGCATGCCCTCTTTGGCTTTGAAGAACAAATATGTGGCATTATTAATTTGTACAACATGGACATTTCACTTTGTCCACTGAAAATGTACTTGAATGTTCAAATACTGGATACTGGGATGTAACAATTCTCCAAAACCATAGTTAATACCTCAGTTGTTGGGCCACATATTTTGCTGATACTTCGACATTTCCTTAGAGGGAAGGTAGAACAAAATAGAAAAAAAAGAGGAACTGATCTGTTTACCATTGATTTTATCACTTGATCATGAGTGCACCATGAACAAAAAATAAACTTTCTTATTGTGATGTATTTCTAGTTTACTTGTTACGTTAAATGAAGTTTAAGCATAAGTTCATTAACGAAGATCTGTAATCACTCATCTGCCTGCTTTCCTAGGTTTTTGGTGGCTAGTCTATTTTTTACATCACTTCCACTTTCCCACGCTATCAAACTAAATGCTGACATCATTGCTGTAGTCCAATCATCTTCTTGCCCGCCTTCTCCGAGCCAATCAACTGATTTCTGTATCTGAATAAATCATGTTTAATTTTTCCAAATGATCCTATTGAAACACAGCTATAGTAACATGAATAACTTTGATTTGTCAAGGAAAAGTTTTAAAACGTTTTGTCAAAGTTTTGCAACCAGGAGTGTATTTTTTTGTTCTCTACTCCACAACAATTTCGAATGAGTTAGAATTACATGCCATTGAAGCTAGAATTTTATTGTTAACCTGACAGAAATATTAAAGAAATACTTTTGTCTAAACATGTAAATCTTAGTAAGGTCAGTAACAACAGTCAAAAGTTGAGAAAACTCAAAAGTTTATTTTTACAGTGCACTATAAAAGGGAGCCTAATTGAGAAGCTAAAAAATCATGCAAAGTTCAGGGGATCACTGAAGTCATTAGGATTTAACCTCCGGAGACCATGATTGTCTGTGTAAATTTCATTGTGATCGATTATTGAATGGATTTCCATGAAGCTGGATGGACTGTAATAGACTAAAAACCAAATCACATAGACACACAGACTGGGTTCAAACCATCACCACCTTGAGAAAGTAAGGAAAGGTAACGCGATTCTGATCCTCAATTGCTTGAGCAAATCTATTTCCACGTTGACTGCGTGTTGACAACATGGATACCGGAAGAAATGTCAAAGTTGTCACACGAAAAATTATTATATGGTACTAAAAACTAAAAGTAAATGTCAAGGAATGGAAATTTTAAGTGTTTTAAAGAGAATTTAGGGGGGTGAGAGGCTGATGACGCACTTTTGCCATTTCTGTCTGCATGGACTTGAAAGCAAACATTCTTCATGAGTTAATCATTTGCTCACACTTACATTTTCTTCTCCCTTTCTGCCTCTACCTTCTTCCTGTCTGGCCTACTGCCTTCTCAAGCTCAGAGTCTGTGCGGATTATTGCTGGATGAGCAGTCATACTATAAGAACTCTAATCCGTCATTAAGAGACAGAGGAGTTACACAGGATTTCCAAGACAGCAAGACCTGATTTGTGCATGGACACACAAATACAAAGTTGAAAAAGAAAATAACTTGCAGATGAAGTAGTAGTTGTTGAGTTTATTAATTGCCACATTTTACTTCTTCAGGTGGATAAAAATCAGATGAAATGATTAAATCCACAATCAGTTTCTGGAATCTGACTTGTATTAAAATTTGGCTGCTGTCTTACACCTACATACTAAACAAGATGTCATTTATGGAGCGTTGCACAAAACAAAACCTCTGGAAAGAAGTGCACCTCATCAGAAATCAGATTAGGTTTTCCATCTCCATGCTGTTGAATAAATATAATTTATTCAATGAATATTGCTGCTCTTAGGAAAAACAAAAACAACAACAACATCAATTCAACAAAAAAGATTTTCACTGAGTGGCTGACAGTTTACATGATGAGTAGAAATTATTTATTGAGTTAGATGTTACTGACAGTGCAAAATTGAGGGGATGGGCAGTTATTCTTTTCCTTATTCCTGACAACAGATTTTTGCAGATTTTACATTTTTCTGACAGAAGTGATAGTGTGACCTCCTTGCTACATTTGTCTGTTGGTGAGCAAATCACCCCTTTGTAAATACATCTAAATCACTCTGAAACCAAGTTTCATACTCCTAATTACCAACGCTTGAGAGTGAGATGTGAACACCTCTGCTTATAATTAAGAACAGCCAAGGAGTGGGCTCTGTGCTGCAGCAGCTGTCATATCAACATATCAACCTTCAAATGCAACTTGACACTATGTTGCAACCTGCGTCTTCTCTGCCTCCTCCATTTACAAGGACGAGGTTCAACTTGTTTATCCTGCTGGGCAGCTGATTGGTTGGCAGGCACCCTTGTTGAAGGGTGAGTAAAAGGGCAGCAAGGACTGCACAACCCTACACAGCCAGGCAACTACCTGTTCCAACAGCTGTTTTTTTGGGGGGTGACTGCAGACCCACCCAACTCCACAGCCTCCTTGATAAACGCTATCACACATTAGTCAATTTCAGGATTCCTTATAGGACTAATGTTTCATTCATTATTACTGCCTAAATGCTGTTGGCTCAGCCCTACACATTACCTCATGTTTAATGGATATGGTACTTAAGTCTCAGGAAATATGTCTATGCATTTTATTATTAATATAATTGAGCCGCTACACACCACTTGCCCTGTGATGCTAGGCTTTATTTTCCCCATCCTGCATTTATTTTTATTTTGCTATATAAAAAATGCATTCTGATATGAAGTAGGCTGAGCCATCCAGAGTTGCTATTTTAGTTGAAAAATGTCCATTACCTATTTGATATACAGTCAGACAGCAGCACTCTATAAGGCACAAACTGTGCATGATGACCTAGAAGAAAAATAGAAATAAATTTACTTCATGCAGATGAAAACATATTTAATTATGTGTGTAGGTCACGTTGACAAGCAGGTCAAAATGAGCAATCAAGAACTGTTACACTATCATGCTCAGCCAGTCAGGAAGAAACTCTAAAGGATCTTGTCACAAACAGGAATTGTTAGACTTTCTTGATGAGAATTACAGCAGTGTTAACACTCTTGTAATTTTGAGGTCATACATTTAAAGCCCATCATGTGTGACACACGTAAGGGCTAAATTTAGAAAATTTAAAATTCACTTGTGAAAAGGTTAAAAGGCTTGGGGAGCTGCATGGAATAACAGTTCTAATGTTGTGCCAATGTTTGAGCCTGCCTGTGACTCTGTGTCTCTGAGCATTTGTGATAGTATTGTGCATGTGAGTGGTGTCACAGTCTGACCTTTAGAGAAAGGTCATTTGGAAGAGGAATTGACCATGCACAGACACACATGATGACTGGTGATATAGATCCACTGCAAACAACAAAACCAGACTTTGTTAACCTTTTTCTATCTATGTATCTATCTATCTCTCTATATAACTTGGAGTATGTGTGTGAGTGGATATGTGTAGTTTATTTTAACCACTGATGCCATGGCTGTTGCTTTACTCACCCTTTAACACCTTTTCAGCCCATGCCTGAATATTTGTGCTGTTCTCTTCTTTCTCCATCTTGTCTCTAGGAAATTGGAGAGCACCAGCTAGCCTTTCTTAAGAAACACTTAAGACACTGACATGAAATGGTGGACTGGATGCTTTGTCAGAAACTGTAAAACATCAGTCTGTCTACATGCACTTTCGTTAAGCAGGCAGCACTGACTGATCAGATTAGCTGGATTGAATGCTGGAGGTGTCACTATGTATGTTGCTAAATGCCGACAGTATATATATCCATACATGTTTTCTGCTTTACTCATCAGCATCAGCCAAGATTATTTTCAAGTCAGTCCACGTTTTTCAATTTCTTTTTAAAATTCTTGAGATACCATGCAAGTGTGTTGCAGTCCAGGGAAATGCAGTACAATTGGCATGTATGGTACCACTTCATGAACTGGAGCAAAGCAGCCTAGTGTCTCTCCACAGACATGAAGAGTGGGCCAGCAGTACAGCCCTGGCTGTGATGCTTAGAGGTAGAGATTATGATGAGGTCGGTCTGGTGTGCAGCTGAGGTGGCCTCTGCATTCTCCATGGATCCATTCAGCAGAATTACATGAATTTGTGGCTGCATTTTAGGAAAGTGCAGTTACTATTGTAGAGGCACATGTATAACTTTTACTATTATCTACTACTGATTACAGTTATTTAAAATGATGAAGACTCCCATAGCATTAGATAGAGTTATTGCTTTGGCATGATCCATATCTGCTAGATTAAATGCTAAAGGAACAGGGCAACTACACACCCAAGTCATTGCATACTGATGTGACCCCGTTTGGTGTCTCAGGGTACTTCTTCAATTATATTTTTCAGTTTGCTGTATTGTAGAATGGAGTTCAACAGAAAAAAATAAGAAGACAAGAAACATTTTATATATCTCAAAAGAAATTATTGTATTGCAGCAGCCAAAATGTGAAAAACAACTTAGTTCAATAAAATAAATACAAGATTACAGAACAAAATAGCTTGGAAAGGTAAAAAATACTCTACAGAAGGGGCTCAACTAAACAGAAAGTACAAAAATGCAAAGAACTCAATAAATCAAAATCTAAATACAATACACTAAGGGGCTTACAGTAAATCTAAAACAAATGCAGTTATTGTGGTCTATAGTGGTAAAGAGTTTCTGTATCTGTCTCTGTGCCAACGGAGCTGAAACAAGGAAAGTGTTCAGCTGCATGTCCAGTGAGGAGTGCAGAGAGTGGTCAGGATCCATTAATTATCCATTGCCATTCACGACAGCCACAATCATTTGGACGACCTCATGTGTCAGCTGATGGAGGAATCCGAACTGTGTGTTAATTCAGACATGATTCAAACAGCAACAGCTATGATGAATTCTCTCAGTAAGTATTACGTACATATTTCAATAGCTAGGAGTTCAATATTCAGGCCACAGGAATATTCCTTTGCACTAACATGTCATGGATTGCACCACTTTTAAATCAAAAACTACTGAAATCCCTCCACATTTCTTAGATTATCACTCAGACTACCACCTCTTTCTGTCCACCATTAAACTATAGCAAAATATTTTCCACTGGTGCTATCACTGTGCAGCTTATATTGAAGAAAACTGAAAAGAAGCTTGTTGCAAATGGGAAAAGTTTGACCTCTAACATATGGTTAACTTTATAAAAGGGTGTATTTTAACCCACACTATTATCTTCTCCTATTTGCGGCACCTAAGTGTAATCAAACTGTGACCAGGAATAGAAAGAAAAAATAGTCCTTTACACAGGATTTATATTCATGTTTTGAAGGTAATTTATGCCAACACCCCACCTCCCACAGACATTCTCACACAGTAATATGCTATTCTGGCGTGCAACCTTAGGCACTGAAAACTGTCATTGAAGGGGTAGCCAGTGCATTGAGTTGTGAGAAGTGGTCCTGACCAGTGTCATTATGTGAACATTTGGAAGTGAGAATGTGTTAACAGGAAACACTATGAAGTGAGCCTAGACTTGGTATGTTCAAAGAGTTTCCACATAATTAGCTTCACTTAAACAATACTGTCATACAGTTTTGCTCAGTCCACTAATCAATGTTAATTTTTGCTATTTAGTTGCAGTAGATCAAAAGGAGCCACAACTCTGACCTGCCATTTGTGTTTGGCACTTTCGATGGCAACCAACGAACATAGACTTAGCTAATCAAGCTAAGAGGATTTACAGCTGGAAATGTTAAGGGCTAACCTTTCTAGTATACCTGGTGTTTTTAATAGGCAGAAAGATGGTAATAAGGGATTTATCAGCGTCGTTGTGGCAGCGGGGTAGTTAATGTGTTGCATACTGTCCTGACACTATGGAAATTAAATGTGTGTATGCTGTATTATCAATAACCCAAAAAATCATTTTAAATATCTTTTAATAAATATGAAATGACATTTATCTTACTAAATATTTTGATGCCATTAGCAAATACTGAAGATGTGCATTTGAAACTAAACAGATTTTGTTTCTGTTTAACTCCATATGTTTTACTTCACCTACGTTTCTCAAACACATGGTGACAAAGAAGGCAAGAAAGTCTGACAGAGAATAAAAGAATTGGCATGTTAATTAGATGACTTAACTGGCTAATTAACAAATGATGAAGTGTCATGATGCCCCTGGGAGACCCACACACATCCATATATATACACACACAGGGACAGCTGTCGAGGTTCCCTATTGAGATTTGATGCAGCCACAACTGAAGCAAGTGCACACCCATGTCCACATGCATGTGTTCTTAGCATTGGTGCATATTCATGCTGATTGTTGGACGTGATTCATTGTGTGTGTGTGTGTGTGTGTGTGTGTGTGTGTGTGTGTGTGTGTGTGTGTGGCACCTGCAGATTCAATTTCTTTTTTCTCTTTTTCTACTGCTGTGTGCTCTGTTGCAAGTCTGTTGTTTTGGGTAAGGATGTGTTAAATGACTTTGCCCAGTAAAATAGAAATGTGTTCTGATTCAGCTTCCTTTTTTTCTACCACAGTATAAACATGAAAAAGAAAAAAAAAGAAACAGGCCCAGATTTTTTGTTCCCTCTAAAAAGGCAATAAATGGTGCATGGCTTGGCTCAATTATCCATATTTCAAAGTGGACTAAAAAAAAGATATTCACAGTAGTTAGACCATAAATATTTCTAGGTTCTGATATATGATTATTCTGTTTATATTGGCTGAATATTCATATCAGTTTTAGACAAATCATCTGTCATCCAGAGAGTGAGACCAGAATGTACAGAAATTGATACATAATGTAGAAGTATTATTGTCCTATTAAATGTCAATATTTGCAAAAAATTTCAGTTATCGAAAACTCCCTGCTGTCAAACCTGCCACTTCCAAACAACACTGACAGCACTGATGTGACTGATTCATTCACAGTCTTTTTAACTTGAAAGATCTAACCTAGTAAGATTGTCTGTATGAATTCTAAGAGTCATTATGCATTTCCCTCTTTTCTGGCCCTTTTACTTTTAGAACTGCCTTAATTCTTCATGGCATAGATTCAAAAAAGTGCTGGAAACATTCCTCAATGATTGTGGTCCATATTGGCATGGTAGCATCATACAGTTGCTGCAGATTAGTCTATTTCACATTCATGATTGGAATGTGCTCTAATGGACTGAGATGATTTGAGCTTTGTGACATGGTGTGTTATCCTGCTGGATGCAGCCATCAGAAGATGGGTACACTGTGGTCATAAAGAGATGACATAGTCAGCAACAATAATCAGGTAGTCTGTGGCATTTAAAAAATGCTCAGTTGGTACTCAAAGGCCAAAAGTGTGCCAAGAAAATATCCCCCACACCATTATACCACCAGCAGCAGCCTGAACTATTGATGCAAGGCAGGAGCGATGCATGCTTTCATGTTGTTTATGCCAAATTCTGACCCTACCATCTGAATGTTGCTGCAGAAATCAAGACTCATCAGCTGAGACCACATTTTTTTCCAATCTTCCATTGTCCAATTTTGGTGAGCCCATGTAGCCTCAGTTTCCTGTTCTTGGCTGAAAGCAGTGGCACCCAGTGTGGTCTTCTGCTGCAGTAGTCCATCTGCTTCAAGGTTCAATGTGTGTTCAGAGATGCTCTTCTGCATAGCTTGGCTGTTTGAGTTACTGTTGTCTTCCTATTAGCTTGAAGCAGTCTGGTCATTCTCCTCTGAAAACTGGCCTCAACAAAGATTTGCTATCCAGTAAACTGTTGCTTACTGGATAGTTTCTCTTTTCTGAACCATTTTCTGTAAAACCTAGAGATGGTTGTGTGGGTAATTCCCAGTAGATCAGCAGTTTCGAAAGATCAGACCAGCCCATCTGTCACCAACAACCATGCAAATTCAAAGTCACTAAGATCACCTTCCTTCTCAATTCTGATGCTCAGTTTGAACATCAGCAGGTCATCCTGACCATGATTACATGCCTAAATGCACTGACTTGCTGCCACGCGAATGACTGATCAAATATTTGCATTAATGAGCAACAGGTGTACCTGAAAAAAAAGTGTCCAGTGAGTGTTTATACTTTACTATACAATGATGGATGCTCATATTAAACATGTCCAAAGTTTCAAATAACCAGTACTGTGTATGAGTAAGTATTCCCTGTTAGCCCAAAGGTCAAGCTTCAGATTGTTCTAAATGCTGAATTTCAGACAGCTTTTTCTACTCTTGGCCATGTAGGATGTAACTGAAAGCAGATATCCTTAAAGTGTTCATCTCAAGCTCACAACTCTGAATATGAGCACAGAGGCTCCACCTAATGTTGTTCAAATCTTCTCTTTACAAATTGCAGCTCAAGAGAAGAAAAGTGGCTTAATGGGAGGGAAAAAGAATCTAAGAGGGCTTGTTTAACACACTGGTTGAACTGAGTGACTCCACCAAGGCCCAATTTTAATTTTTTTTTTTTTAAATTGTGGATCATGCAAAGCTAATCTCAAAATATTGGGCTGGAAATTAGAATAATGGCCCCCTTGTAAAGAAAAAAGTGAACAGCATGCCTGACCAAATTGATACTGATATGTTAAATTGCTTACTGATTACCCAAGAAAAAGGGCTCTGTAGGCTTAGCTATTCATTTTTGAAAACCTGCATAGTTATATTTTGCACAAACATCAGGATTAACCCATTCAGCTAAATGGTGGCTACCCCTGTGGAAAGCAAACAAGCTTACTTTTCAGCCCCAGTGTCCTCTGCGACTAGTGAAACAGCAGGGTGACTTGTTAAACAGCTCTGCAAAGACTCTGATAGCTGCACCCCCTGCCATGACAGTGACTTGAACATTAAGCCATGTAACATTCAGCTTGCTGAAGGCTGCCACTCTCCAGCTATTTATTTGCAAGTCAGATGGAGCCCAGTTATTAAGGTTATTGCATTTTTTTTTTTTTTTTTGGGAATACTTTATGACCAAAATGAAGGTTTAAATGAGACAGATGGAGAAAGCAAGAGACAGAAGCACAGAGCATAATGTTTATGGATAGCCTTTTTAGCGGGAGGAGTGGGTTGTGTGGCGCTTGCACAGTTTGTCAGTTTTATCTGACTTTCTTTCTGTCTGAGTTTTCAGCATGATAAGCAGCATTAATCTGTTTACTGGTCATGGCAGCGGCCTCATCACTGCATACGCCCACACACTGAGACTAGTCAGCTCCATTTAACTCCATATACTTATCTGAAAGTAGATACCTTTTTTCAGTGACCCTACCTTTTGAGTGACTTGCAGTAGCAATATAAACTCTGCCACCCTTTCCTTGGGGTGAATCCAGGCATAAATAAACAGCTGCACCGCATTAAACATGTCTTTGCTTTAATTTACATTAAAAAAGGCTGGCAGTTACCTGCTTTGATGAAGTTATAGCAATCAGTCCTCATAAGAACATAAACCTTTGAGATAATAAAACAACATTCAATAGCATCTTTGCAAGTGTCAAGATTTGACGGTTGTATATACAGTGGTGTGAAAAAGTATTTGGCCCCTTCCTGATTTCTTAGTTTTTTGCATATTTGTCACACTTACATGTTTCAGATCATCACACAAATTTTCACATTAGACAAAGATAACCTGAGTAAATACAAAATGCAGTTTTTAAATGATGATTTAATTTATTAAGGGAAAAAAGCTACCCAAACCTACCTGGCCCTGTGTGAAAAAGTATTAAACCTAACAACTGGTTGTTCCACACTTGGCAGCAAGAACTGCAATTAAGCATTTGCAATAACTGGAAATGAGCCTTTCACATCACAGTCCAGACTTTGACTAGGCCCATCCAAAACCTTCATTTTAGTTTATTTTGAGCCATTCAGAGGTGGACTTGCTGGTGTGTTTCAGATCATTGTCCTGCTGTATAACCCAAGTGCTCTTGAGCTTTAGGGCACAAACTGATGGGCGGACATTCTCCTTCAGGATTTTCTGGTAGAGAGCAGAATTCATTGTTCCATCAATTATAGCAAGTCGTCCTGAAGCAGCAAAGCAGCCGCAGACCATCACACTACCACCACTATGTTTGACTGTTGCTATGATGTTCTTTTTATGAAATGCTGTGTTAGTTTGATGCCAGATGTAACGGGACTCAAACCTTCCAAAAAGTTCAGCTTTTGTCTCGTCAGTCCACAGAATATTTTCCCAAAAGTCTTGGGGATCATCAAGATGTTTGTTGGTAAATGTGAGACGAGCCTTTGTGTTCTTTTTGGTCAGCAGTGGTTTTCTCCTTGGAACTCTCCCATGGATGCCGTTTTTGCCCAGTCTCTTTCTTATTGTTGAATCATGAACTCTGAGCTTAACTGAGACAAGTGAGGCCTGCAGTTCTTTAGATGCTGTTCTGGGTTCTTTTGTGACCTCCTGGATGAGTCGTCGATGCGCTCTTGGAGTAATTTTGGTAGGCCGGCCGCTCCTGGGAAGGTTCATCACTGTTCCAAGTTTTCTCCATTTGTGGATAATGGCTCTCACTGTGGTTCACTGGAGTCCCAAAGCCTTAGAAATGGCTTTGTAACCGATTCCAGACTGATAGATGTCAATGACTTTGTTTCTTTAGATTGTGACATGATGTGTTGCCTTTTGAGATCTTTTAGCCTACTTCACTTTGTCAGACAGGTTCTATCTAAGTGATT
>VUQS01051408.1:2397-18347 GCA_015108495.1 Heterochromis multidens | reverse complement strand
AAGAGCTCAGTGCATCATGGGAAGCCGCTAGCAGTCAAAGCCTATTGCAGCATAACTAAGGGAGGATTCAGAGTCACCTGATCCAGCCCTAACTATAAGCTTTATGAAAAAGGAAAGTTTTAAGCCTAATCTTAAAAGTAGAGAGGGTGTCTGTCTCCCGAATTCAAACTGGGAGCTGGTTCCACAGAAGAGGGGCCTGAAAGCTGAAGGCTCTGCCTCCCATTCTACTTTAAATATCCTAGGAACCACAAGTAAGCCAGCAGTCTGAGAGCGAAGTGCTCTATTGGGGTGATATGGTACTATGAAGTCTTTAAGATAAGATGGAGCCTGATTATTCAAGACCTTGTATGTAAGGAGAAGGATTTTAACAGGGAGCCAATGAAGAGAAGCCAATATGGGAGAAATGTGCTCTCTCTTTCTAGTCCCTGTCAGTACTCTCACTGCAGCATTTTGGATCAACTGAAGGCTTTTTAAGTTTTAAGACAACCTGATAATAATGAATTACAATAGTCCAGCCTAGAAGTAATAAATGCATTAACTAGTTTTTCAGCATCACTCTGAGACAGGATGTTTCTAATTTTAGAGATATTGCGCAAATGCAAGAAAGCAGTCCTACATATTTGTTTAATATGTGCATTGAAGGACATATCCTGGTCTATTTTTTTTTTTTTACATGAACAGCAAAGTTACCACCAGGATTTTACTGATTATGTGTAGGTCTTAGCGACTTAGGTCCTCTAAGTCTTAGACCTTCTGAACTACTTCCAACATGTCGTGTCTTAGAGTAATTCAGAAAGTCACTCAAAGATGCACCTAATCGTAAAAGACTTAAAGATAGGATGGACAGTCCCCTTATGTTTAGCATTTTGTCTTTATTCAGTCAGTTAGCAGACACTTTGAACTTACATTGTAGCCTTAAAATATAGTTTAGGCATTGAGGCATCCTTCAAGGTTGTGCACTGAGACAAATTTCTGGCAAGAAAAAAAAACCCTAATGAAGAAAAGAAGGAAGAAAAGAAGAAAACTGGCAAAAGTGCAAAAATAAAGCCTGATTTAGACTTCTGCTGGGAATCTTTGTAGAGCCTACGACGTAACCTACGTAAGTTGCCGACGTCGTTGCCGGCATTTATGCTTGTGCATTATGTGTTAATTACCATGCGATCGTGTCCCAATAGAAAAAAAATAAAATACTGGGACTTTTTTTCCCTCCTGGGTTCCTGGTCTTTATTGTGGTCAGCTGTTTTTGGGTGCAATCATATTTGCCTCTCTAGTTTTTCCACTTCGTTGTACGATCCCTCACGTCCATTCCAATAGTTTGAGCAATCGCCCTCCAGGAATTTGCTGGCATTTGTGAATCCTTATATTGATGCTATGATTATTATTCCTTATACTGAGGCGATGATTGTTATTCTCTCACTGATAAACTTAAAAACTGCGTCGAAAAAGTAGCCAGAAATGGACAGGAGGAATCAGCGGTACTGAACGGGCCAATCACAGTAGTTGTGGGATGCGCCGACCCAACGTGTAGTTACATTTCTCGAGAGGTCCACGTCAGGTTACATCATAGGTTACGTTGTAGGGTTCAGAGGGGTTTGCAGTTACATCGTAGGTTACGGCACAGATTTCCCACTGAATTATAAATCAGGTGCAACTGGAATTGCAAAATAAAACAGGGAAAAAAACCCAGAGTATATGCAGGTCATCACAGTGTGGCTGACCAACCAGCACACTCACAGAGCAGTGCCTTGGATGATGATAAACAAAGATTCCTGTGTTTCTTCTACAATAAAACATCATACTGTATTTGGGTATACAGATTTTGAGGCATTTGAGTATACTGATATTCTGCACAAATAACAAAGAAAGCTGATTTGCGTGAAACAGACCAAATTTTGTTCTTTGTTGCTGTCTTTTTCTTCCATATTTCCCTTCAGAAAGACTTGAATTTTTGAATTGAATTGACTTGAATTAAGTACAGCAGCTGTTTAACTCTTGGCCATTCATCTGCTCCGCCTCCTAAATTGCAATCCCTCCAAAAACAAAGAAAAAAAAATGGTGCCCGGTTACACTCACAACTCCATTTCCTTCTCTGCCATTTAAACAACAGCCTTATTCAATTCCCTTGAAGCTCATGAAATCAAATTTGCAAGCAGTTCTAAGCTTTGCCTTCTGTGATTTTAAATATGGTTAAAATTGTCTCCTTTTTGATAATAATCTAGACCCAACATTTTTTTGTACTTGAGACTGCAAAAGAGTTAATGCTGAAAACACAATTTCCTTTGAGTTATTCAAAAAAAAATTGCTCTTTATGGTTACTTTCAACAGTTTGGAGTTAATTTGTTTTCTGTTTACTGTTTGCCTGTACAGTGGCTTTTTTTTAGCTGTTGTAGAGTATGTGGCTGTGAGAAGAATACATAGGTTACAAGGTGGGTGGTTTAGGTAATAAGCCAATGCTAAGGTTTTGTATATCAAACGGTATAGACATTATCTAGAAAACAAGTCTGTATGTTTTTCATGTCATCCTGTGGATATTAACAGGTAACCCAACATCCATTATTCTTTGTTCTCAAAAATGGTTTTGTCTTTTCATGTAATCAGGTTCCTAGTAATTATCATGGACTTTTCTTAATGCACACAGGCAGATCTTTCAAAAGCAGGTAAAAAGTGACCTGCTGTGAGCTTCTTCATAGCTAATAGCTTCAATTTGTGTTTTCCTATGTGTAGTCTTTATATTGTACGGTAATGGAACTGGCCTTTTGCTGCCTGTATTACACAAGTCCAAAGCTAAGCTTTTATGAAATGAAAATGAGCAAGAGATAAGGAGAGATCCTTGTATTGCACAAAGGAATGGATCAGTGGGAAATGGCAGCTCATGCTACATACTGTAGCAGAGCCAATTAATTAATTTGTAGGCTGTCATCCCTTCCATGGGAATTGCTGTTATAGGTATTTATCTTCTTTTGGATTTTTGTTTGTGTCTTGGAATGGATTAATGCATGGATTTGTGCTTCATGTGCCAGGTGGTCATGTGGGCCCCACCTGCTGTTTTTTGACACTGGTTGACAGCCACCCACACTGCAGCCATGGGCATGAAAACACACACACACAAAAAGGAATTACATTTGCCTGCCAGTGAAACGTACAGTATAGCATATCCTTCATAATTTTGTGGCTCATGCAATGGAAATATAAACATATAAACACATTTAAGAACATGTCAGAGCTAGTTCTTATAGCCAGAAAGTTTAAGAACATGACAATAAAGGATAAAGAAAGATGTCTGAATCCAAATCAGTCTCAGAAGTGGCATTTTTATCTTCTGGTTCATTTCGAGATGTTTAGCTTTGAAATTAAAAGTTAGATGAAATAGCCTACTAAAATCTTGTGTGAACAATAAAATATGAAACTAACACAATTAATTAGTTAGTTAGCACAAGACTTGAAGTAGGTCAAGAATGGGTAGCTTTGCTAGTTAAAATATATTTAACCAGCCAGGGCCTCAGTCAGAGATTTGTATGCAACCATTGGTCACGACGGAAAAATGTGTACACACTCCCCGGTCAGAGGTCGCTAGCATAAATTTGATCTCAAACAGATATACAGTGCTGCAGCAAAAACCTTACAATTGGTTTGGTCACTAACAGGTTGCCATGGTCACCTGTAGTTTGCATGGAAGATGCTGACATATCTGTAAACACTGAACAACTATTTGCCAAGTGGTAGTGAAACTATGAAAAGTGTGATTTAAACCAGAAACTGAGACTGTTCGCCTTTAAATTAAAAGTTGTGCCTTTTAAAATGTGTTGGTTGCAATGGTAAGATTCAGCTTTTCTTTTAAAGGCGAACAGTCTCCATTTCCGGTTTGAGTCACACTTTTCACAGTTTCACTACAGCTCAGAGAGTAAATGGTGAGTCTGCTAGAAACCAAAAAAATCAAGGAGGTTTCTGATGCACTACTCTCTATGCAACCAATTTCATTTAGCAAAAGCCAACCACTAAGGGAATGCACATTTTTCCATAGCGATGATGCCAGGGGGTTGTCAACAAGTGTCTAGGCCTGCAAAGCCTAAAATGTCCTTAATAGTTGGTAGAATTTATTTATGACTTCTAATTTCTTGCATTGTCTCAGTTTTGTTTTGCCTTCCACTGTTTTTGTAAATACAATTTCACTCAAATCAAGGCAAACCAAAAGTGCAAAAATAAGGTCAAAGCTGTAAAACACACAGAAAAACAGCTTAAAAAGCTGTTTTTAAGTTCTAAATAGAGAAACCACTTATCCATTAAGCTTTAAATTTGAGTAAAAAGCAAAAGAAGACCTTTTTATTCATACTATGGTGTAAATTAAAGAGCCAAAAGAGGGCACTAATGGGGATGTCTGAAAGTCAATGGTTAATCGTGTTACCAGAGTAGGTTTCAATACAGTAGTAGAGAACAGCGTGTGGGCGAGGTGTCAACGACAGTAGGAGCTGTATTATCTTTAGCTCCAAGCACCAGTAACAGTCAGCCATAGTCCACTCAGTTGTATGTTCCCTAGGGACAGAACTCCTTAGAGAGAGAAAATTGGAGGGATAGCTATGACTGAGTGGCATAGTGGCAGCTCCACCTCAAACAGCCCATTCCAGACTCAATTACCACACATCTGCACCCCCGCTGCCAGCCCTGGCAATCCTAGGAAATGCTGGGATGGTTGTCCAAAGAAAAAAGAGCTTTATCTCTGGCTGCTCAAGTAGCAGAGCACCTAAGGGTTGGAGTCTAGCGCTGGGACTGAGACTGAAACAAATGAAGTCTGTGAGATCAGCGTTTGCAGCTTTTCATAGGTCTAAAATGTCCTAAATCCAGGGAGAATAGGGAAAAAGCAGGCTTGATTTGAAAGGGAGATGCAGTTTAGTGATGGAAACATGAGCCCAGCAGGACATTGCAGAACGTTCTCTCACCCTGTAGGAGAATGATAAAGTAGTATTGCATATAACACTGACTTGTTGTACAGAAATGCCTGGCCTCTCAAAATGCAACCATGCAGCACTGTCACTGGAAAATTTATAGCCTGATACACAAATGAAGATGCCATGTTGTTACACTAATTTAGACCCTTTTATGCCAAGAGCGACTGTGTCCATAAATCCCTTTTCCTCCTAACAGAATGGCTTTGTATTTTTCTTTATAGTTCTTTGTATTAACCTGATTAAAAAGCTGCTAATTAGGTGTCCCTTTCAGGAGATGCCTTTGTGTGTCAACATTCTTTCATTATTGCAGTCAACAAGTGTTTGGGCACAGTGGGGGGTGGCTTGTCTCCCATGAAAGTTGGAGCATTATGATGCCAGCCAGCTCGCTATTTAATTACCTTCTCTCTTTCTGCCCCATTGATTTACATTGTGAGGCCTTTAATTATACAATTCATCACCTTTTAAACATGAAAAACGGTGTAAAAGCACGCTAATTAAACCTTGTCAAAAGGTTTTCTGCAAGGGCCCAGTAAATCAAGCAAATGGGTTGTGTGCACTGTGTGTATCTATATACAGTATGTTGTTTCAAGGTTTTCTTTTTTTTTCCTGTTCTGTGTGTTGCTATAAATTCTACTTAATCCTCCATAGCAAACTGATTGGGGTTTTGGAAGTATGTGCCATGAATTGATTTCAGTACTTCTGCATGTTTTTTATTTGTTTGGTGTCATGATGAGGAGAAGGTAATAGGGAGAGCTCCACTCATTTTCATCCAATATCACTGAAGAAGAAGAAGATGACTGAAACAAAGTGCGCTCATAATCAAATTAATAGATTCACACACCTTGTTTTCTTGCCCGTGGCTGTTTGTTTAGGTGCTGTGTGTTCACCATTATCAGCAGTAACCATAGTTGTTGTTGTTGTTGTTGTTGTTGTTGTTCAATGACTTTGTTATATTATATTTAACAACAGGACTAGTGATCTCCATTTTTGCCAGATTTTAAATCACAAAACAACTAAACGTCTACAGTTAAGGCTCCTAAGAGCTTGTCTATTAATTGGCAGATGGGTGGTTTGATCCCCAGCTCCTCCAGTCTACATGTCAAAGTGTCTTGGGGTAAGATACTGAACCCCAACTCACCCCTGATTCATCCATCAGAGTGTGAGCTTGTGTGTGATAGTTAGAAAGTGCTTAAAGGCATGAAGAATAAACTGCTGTATGGATGTGTGTGTGTGTGTGTGTGTGTGAATGGTTGGTTATTGACTGTGAATCCAAATAGCTTTTTTTTTTTCTTCTGTGTCATGGAGCCCTGGTCTAAACATAATTGTAAAATACATTTTCAGTTTATTTTAAATTAATCTTTTGTACACCTTCTGATGCTGCTGTTGCTAACTAGAGCCCAAACCAGTATTTATTCCTGGCTTAAAATAGTTCCAAGTGCAATTATTTGAGTGATGTTTACTTAAGCCAATTCTGGAGTGGACAAACAGGGGTTTCTGGAGCATTCCCAGATCTGGGCTGCTTAACTGTTAGGCCAATGTTCCAGTCATAAAAAAAAATTATGCCTCTAAAATTATTTGTGTTAGTTAATCAGCTCTAAAAGTAGGCTACACCTTCCACTTTCTACAGCTGTAACACTGCAGCCTCTGGATGATAATAAATTGTATGGATTCTACCACCTGAGGGAATCCCCCCTAATACACACTTACTTTCAAATCACTAAAGGTGGTTGGACCCATACACTTGTTTGACTCATTTCATCATTTTATTTGCAGTTTTGGAAAACAGAGAATGGATTGGGAAAAAAAGGGAGTAGGGGGGACCGAAAAGGTTGCATTATTTATTCATTCATTTATTTTAAAAGGCTGTAGGTGGATGACACGGTCAACTGTGTTAACTTATCAGATTTTTCAAGAGGACAATTAAGAACTCAGCAACTAGTGAGAGACAATGAGTCTAGTAATTAGTATTAAACATCATGTTGTCAATATACTGCCAAGCTAAATGTCAAGTCAAATCAAATAGCATATTATTTGTCACCCAAAATCCCAGAGAATTTGCCAAATACTTTTTCACACCTGCACAACAGATGACCAGATCTAAGATGCTAAGAATGATAACAACAAGGAAATTATGATTCCTGAGAGGAAAGATAAAATACAATGCTAAAATATGTATATGAACTGCACCTTACTAGAAAACACACAGACACACAAGTGATCAAGGATTTCTCTGTGAAAACCTAGATGTTTGGTTAGTGTTATGTCGGTATCACTGAAGAGACTGATTAAATAGTAATAAAAAATTACTACTAATTTTTTTATCAATAGTAATAAAAAAAAATACGGGATAGTAAGAAGTAAATTGATACTTTAATCTGTTTCCTCCAACAAGGAAAAGTGGACCGTTTGGTCTTGAACATGAAATTCCCAGGCTGAAAACTGGCTCCACTCCAGCCCTGCTCAAAGTTACAGTGAATGGTTTCTGAGCATTTTATAGTCTTTTATATAAGTCTTTGGAAATGCTTGACCTATTTCTTAAAAATGTTGGTGACTGTTAAAACAAACAGGTTTTGGATTTAAAGCCACAAGTTACTTATGCCGAAAATGCACGACCTGCAGATGCTCTAATGAAATGCAGTCTCAAATAACCATATGTAAGACAGTGAGGAATACTTTGTCTCATGTCTCCTCTCTCTTATGCAAGAATGATGAAAGATTCAGAGAGAGAACTTACCTTTCCTGCCCTCCTTCCTGATGCCTTGCACTGCAAGCAGCTGTCACCAGTGTGAAATGAAATAGTCACCGGAAAGATAAACGGTACAAAATGCCCAACAACAACAGCTCATGCTATTTTGTTAAGCTTTCCTCACACTGATACTGCTGCACAAAGGGTAGATGTCTTCTTGATTCAGTCAGTGTAAGTCAGAACAAGAGATGCTCTGAGCTTTGACATTGAGAAGACGAGGTCAGCAGTTCAACTGAGTGCATGTCTCGAAATGAAATTGCCATCTTTATATTCATTCTCATATGAAGACATAAGGAATACCTAATGTATGTGATATCACTGAATATATTGTTTCATGTAGGTGAGAGGTCTGAGATCAGTTATGTGCCACTGTATGGAGAATGTCAATCAAGTTTTAGAGCCAGTCCACAAGGACATACAGACACACACACACACACTCCAATATTTCCCAGGCTACTGCAATCTCATTTTAAAGTCTTTAGTTTCAGCAAAGGAAAACAGAAGCCAAAGGTGATTTTGCATAACCTTGCCTGGTGTATAATAATTTCATAAAATTCTCTTGTATTTCTATGTTGTGCAGCTTGTATCCAAAGGCAAGTCATCAGTGAATTAATTTGAGTAACTGGCGAAATATTTGGTGTCGGCAGAGATCTGGGGGCTTTTTAAATGTCACCTTCTCTATATTCAGGAGATGCTGAGGCTTTTTAAATGGCACTGCATTAATGATGTGAGATTAAATGCTCAATATCAAATAGAGGCTGCTCCAATTACAGTTTGTTCAGTTTTACTATGGTGTGGCCTTCAGTTTCCCTCCATGAAAAGCAACTTACAAGACACACATCGAGATGGCGTACGTTAGCAGCTGCGAAACACTCCGGGGATGATATGTGCCATTTCCAGTGCACCCCTTGCCGGAACAAAGACTTCTTTTGTGTCTTCCCGTTCTTGATCCAACATCAGTGACCAAATTGAAATCCTCTCCTCTGTACTGACCTGCAAATATCTGGGGACATGAGATAGGAGCGCTCGCTGCCTTGAACAATGCCACAGAGTTAGGCTCTGATTCATGCTGAAAATGGATTAATTTCTCCACAAATTAACTGCTAATTCTTCTCTTATCTTTGCCCCAGACTCTCATTGAGTGAGTTGCCATTCTCTCCTCTGCCCTGTTTCCCTCTTGCTCGTGACTCTGACTTTGTTAAGCTTGGGCGTGAGCTGTGACTGGAACTATCATTTGGTAGTCTTTCCCTTGAGTCTATTCCACAGAGATCTGAGACATGTCCCTTATGTCCTCATTTCCTTTTCTGTAAGATTTCTGCAAGCTAATTTGCCCCCTTAGCTGCTTAAGTATTAAACGACAGTTTAATACCGATTCAATTAGATGTGTGAAGTGCATGCCTGTCATGCACTCAGAATTGGTATGATAAATGTAAATATAGAAGTCTATACACAAAAACATGATCTAATTTACCACTTGGTAGGACATATGTGAGAGTGACCTTTGTTTTCAGATGACCACATGATGTCTGGGACTGCTTATGTAGGGTGGCATTTCTGTGTTATTTTTATAGCAGCAAAGGAGAAAGACAGCCACAAATCAAGGCCAAGCAAGAAGAAAGCAGTGAACACTTTCTTGCACTAAAGTTTATACTTACAGCTCTATGTGCCCAGATCTAAAGGCTAAAGAAGCTTTTCTGACAAGGGGATACAGTGAATAGCTCAGCTAGATAACGTCCCAGCATCAGATTAGCAGCACCTAGCTCATAGAAGAGAATGTACCACCATGTCTGCCATTTAGCGAACTTTAGAAAGGACACCAAGAAAGGACATGGACTCATTCAAACACACACCTCATCATTTATTCATGAAAAGCGAGAAGAGAATTCAAAGCTTTCTTTCTTTTCTTTAAAGATGTCTTATAGAGAATGATATATATCTTACAGGGAGATTGTGGTTTATGTAACGATGATTATTTCACATGGACTAAGTGAAATTAGAAAGTACTAACACACACACACACACACACACACACACACACACATACAAACAGCATTCACTCACATATGCATCTAAACTCAGACTATATGGGCTGATTATGCTCAGCAAATATTGAAGCTTCCAGACACTATCTAACAAATTTCAGAAGAAAATCTCTGCCTGTCACATGATGGTTATGAGTCCCACTGGGACACTGGTGTCTCCATAAATACTTTGACTTGACTCATTTGAAATGTCCTTTGAAGTCAAAAGTGACTCATGCTGAGATTGACAGTGGCATTTAACTTCACTTGGCAGCTTCTCACCCTTTCATACCTTTATTAATAAGCCAAACTTATTATTCGCTCAAACTCCCTTAATATTGAGATAATGTGTCACATCAGGTTTTTTTAGGAGTCATTTTTCATAATCACTGTGATAACCCTCCTTGAAAGGGGTGGTTGGGTGCACAGAGAGCGAGGGTCGTCGAGGTAGCAGGCAGGGACAGCTGTAGAACTCTATAAATGAGTATGCTAATGCTGACTGACATTTCCTTGAATGGCAATGAGGGAGAAAATGCTTGCTCCCAATTATCTTAAACGTCAGTGTAAAATGGGACTGTATATCCGTCTGGGAATAATTAAAAATAAATGTAAAGGATTGCAGTAAAGCAATAAAAAATGCAGAAATCTAAGGAAAACATGACTAATTGAAACCAAGATTTCATACACCTGCATGCTGACTTAAAATATAAGTGTACTACCTTATAAAGAGTACATTGTGCTCTTTTGTCTTGCATCTGCATGATATTTTTAATTTCTAAAGGACAAGATGTTTCAGTTGCCTAAAAGTAGCTGTTAATAACCAGGGTTAGCCTTTAATGAGCAAATGTTTGTCTGCAAACCTAACATTACAATGGTTTTGCACTTATGTATCTGCATAAATGCTAGTTTAAAAAAGAAAATCATGAATTATTAAATAATCTGATTCTTAGATCTTTAGATATTTAGGCAGCATGTTCTCAAAATGACATTGCTGTGCTTTCTAATTTAAATCTTGCATCACTTATGACACTATTTAGGGGTAAATGCAATTGCTTAAACATAAATGTCTAAAACTCCTGTTATGTTGAATGGCAACGTAAATATGTTTCAGGAGGCAGAGAGGGTGGAAAGTGATTGCCTCAAAGTGAGAAGGTCCTGGGATTAAATCCACCGGCAGGCTGGTGTCTCTCTCTGTGGAGTTTGCATGTTCTCACTGCTCACTCCAGGTGCTCTGGCTTCCTCCCACCCTCAAAAGACATGCATTTTAGTTTAATTAGTGATTCTAAATTGGCCATAGGTGTAAGTAGCTGTCTGGCTCTCTGTGTTATCCCAAAATGGATGAGGAGTTCAAAGAATGAATGGACATTTAGTTTACCAAAGCGCAAATTTAATACCATGGACACTTTTGAATGTGTTATATTGATAGCATTAGGTACTTAGATGTCTGGCCTTCAGTGCTTGTTTTGAATGGAAATGGTTTGCTAGCTATTTGCATGTAAAAACCTGTTGGGTGTTTGAGAAAATTAGCCAACATCTCTACAAACTGAGCCCCAAATCAGTCATTTGGGCTTAACAGGAACTGTTCACTAGATGTGGTGCTGAACAGCAGCTGCAGAAAAGCAGCAGTAGCAAGATGTTTATCGTCACTGGATAAAAAGAGTCTCTCATAGAACCCACAGACTGTTATCACCCAAATCTGCAGTCTCATCTGAGCTTTACAGAGTCTTTAAATCCATTAACGGGTGAATGCTTTTGGTTTTGGGGCCTGCAATGTATCAATTTTCATTACTAATTAATCTATTTTTTTCAAAATTATTTTAATTATTTATTTAATTTGTTCTTTAAATTTCAGAAATAGTATAAAATGTCTTACGTAAACTAGTATGTGTACTAATGAGTGAAGCGAGTGGAGGAATGTTAGTGAATCAGGAAGTGGAGAAGGTTAATAATGAGGACGTGAGGGCAACTATAAAGAGGATGAAGAGTGGAAAGGCAGTTGGTCCAGATGACATACCTGCAGAGGCATGGAGATGTCTATTAGAGAGGACAGTGGATTTTTTAAATTGTTTAAAACAATCGTGGAGAGTGTGCGAATGCCTGAGCAATGGAGAAGAAGTGTACTGGTACCAGTTTTCAAGAACAAGGGTGATGTGGAGAGCTGTAGCAAATACAGGGGGACAAAGTTGATGAGCCATACCATGAAGCTATGGGAAAGAGTTGATGAAGCAAGGCTGAGAAGAGAGGTAACGATCAGTGAGCAGCAGTATGGCTTCATGTCGAGAAAGAGCACAACAGATGCGATGTTTTCTTTGAGAGTGTTGATGGAGAAGTATAGAGAAGGTCAAAAGCTGCACTGTGTGCTTGTGACTCTACAAAACGCACATGATAGGGTGCCAAGAGAGGAACTGTGGTACTGCATGAGGAAGTCAGGAGGGGCAAAGAAGTATGTGAGGCTGGTGCAGGACATGTGTGAGGACAACGACACAGTAGTGAGGTGTGGGGTAGGAGTGACAGATGGGTTCAAGGTGGGGATTGGATTACATGAGCGATCAGCTCTGCCCCTTCTTATTTGCAATGGTGATAGACAGGCTGACACATGAGGTCAGGCAGGATGTGATGTTTGCAGACGACATTGTGATTTGTAGTGAGAGTAGGGGCCAGGTGGGAGAGAGCCTGGAGAGATGGAGGTATATTCTGGAGAGAAGAGGAATGAAAGTCAGAAGAAGAGTGCAGGCAGGGGGGAGGGGGTGGAGACAAGTTTCAGGGGTGATTTGTGACAGAAGGATAGCAGCAAAAGTGAAAGGGATAGCTTACAAGACAGTAGTGAGACCTGCTATGATGTATGGTTTGGAGACAGTGGCTTTTTGACACTGACAAAAAGATAGAGGCTGAGCTGGAGGTGGCAGAGTTGAAGATGTTAAGATTTTTATTGGGAGTGACCAGAATGGACAAAATTAGAAATGAGTATATCAGAGGGACCCACATACAATCTTTATTTTAGTATTTACATATGAGCACAAAGCCAACAATATAAAGCAAAGATGAAAACCAGCCCAAAGAGACTTCAAAGCGATTGCCACAGTGATTCTGCTGTAGAAACATCAGAATCAGAATCAGAATCTTTATTTGGCCAAGTTTGTGCACACAAACAAGGAATTTGACTTCAGTTCACATGTAGAAACAGAGGCTGCAAGCCTGACTGCTCATCAGTTTATTACCTGTTGAAGATCAGGCTCTGGCTGCTGGGCTGGGGTCGACATTCACTCAGCTTTATCATCACTCTGGGTTCTAAAGCTGGATCCACAATAGAAGCTACGTGGTTACCAGAGGTCATACAAAGCAACAAAATAAATAACCACTGAGATGGGAAGGGGGCGGGATGAACTTTTCTCATCTTCCAGGTGAGCAACTGAAGCAACTGCCAATGAGAGCGCAGGATACAGTTGATTAATATCTGACCTGGTAGCAAATGCTAGAGTGTTACCTGTCTACAGGAGCCTGGAATGTCACAAATGACCAACTGTGAGCTTCAAAGATTGGCAAGGTGAGCAAATCACTTCCAGTGTGGATGCAGCTTAAGATGTAACTTTGTGCCAAGTTTGATTCTAAACTCATGATCATGTTGGAGGAGTTGACAGACAAAGAAATACACAGAGATTTAATGTGTAATAGTAATATATGCATCTATATATTATAATGACAAGTAAGTAGAATACAAATGCTGAGCTATATAAATGTTGCATCCTCTCCTAAATATAAATCTGGCCATTTTGTTATGTGAGTGGAGCAAGGATTTTCCCCCCTTGACCTAATGATTAAAAAACTCTGCATACGTTATTTCATTTGGACTGTAGACTATTCACCTGGTTGACAGAAAGTTGTGCATATTCCATATCAGGCAAGTCATTAATCCTCGTGTCATGTTTTTAGATTAGGGTCAGCAGAATAGATTTCTTCTGTGGAGGTTAGCAAGAATAACAAGAAACAGAGAAACCGGGAGGCCAGCAGAAAAGATGAAAGCACAACAGCTATAATTTTTCATAGTAAGAGAAATTCATACACATATTCATGCACACGCATTCATGAATGTGATATAAGAATATATGTATTATCAGGTCATCATTCATTACATGAAAACAATTATTGTCTCTTTTACTGTTCTGATCTATGTGGAATAAATCTATACATTTCAAAGAAATAAAAGTAGGGGGCCAAGTCAGGATGAGTTCTCATTTTTCCTGATGTTTTCCAAAATATATTCTTTGTCCACTGGATGAAAGAGAATCAAAACTGATTGCTTTTCCTTTGCCTTCGTCTAAAATTCATGAAAAGTGTTTCATGCATCCGAGACGACACTTGATTTTCTTTAGGATTTCAGTGAGTGATGTTGTAGTTAGAAATGTCAAGGTGCAGACGTCACTGCATAAAAGCCACTCCATAACTTGCTCTAAGGAAAACGGTTGCATTTTTATTTTACAGTGAAGACACTATAAGGAACTATAAGGAAAATAATGGCAACTTACAGCAGCTGTACAGTTTTCTCAAGGACATGGCATTCCTGTGCATAAATTGAATAAAAGAAATGTTTAAAAAAGAAAGCATGTCTCACTAAATGGATCATTGAGTTGGCAGACAAGGTACGTAACAGCGGTGTAGAGGGATGTAAATTAGTCCTGCAGTTCTTTATTTGCAGCAAGATTTATCAATTAATGCATACTTTGCACTTATCAAGACAAGAAGAGATTTTTGTTTTGGTCTCCCCCCCCCCCCGATTCCTTTCCTCATTCTTTGAATGGATTTACCTGTTAGTTGTGGAGGAGGAATTGACCTTTTTTCTGTTCTTCTTTTACTAAAGGACTGTCTTAGACAAAAGCCTAAGACAATCCTTTAAGACAAAACAAAGTACAACTGGGGTTAAAGTGGAACTTTTGTGTGAGACTCAACAAGTACAAAAGCCAAAAAAAAAGGTACTTGAGTGGCAGCAATGCAGACAGTTGCAAAAAAATGACTTGCTTCATGATTCATTGTGTAACAGTGTTGTCAGTGACTGTTACAGAAAGGCCATCAGATTAGATGACACCACCGCCCTTTATTCCTTTATGAATGATGATAGTCTCTTGCATCTTGCTACACTCCTTCTTGGCTGAGAAATTGTATTATTACTTCAATAGTGATAATCAAATTTTTTTAGCATTAGCTGACAATGAACAGTGGTGATTTTTCTTCTTTTTTTATTGATTTTTTTTTTTTTTTTAGAACTACTCCTTTACTAAAGGGAGCAAACTCACAAGTAAAACTGTGTAGGTTTCCAAGTTTCTCAATCGGTGTTAAATGGATTAATATTACTCATTTTAAATACTTTATGCTGTGTTTAATCTACAGTAATGCTATCATGTGACTACAAGGTATCTCTGAAATCTGAAAAAGCTGATGAAACGTGCACCTGTTGAACCTAGCAAGTTCAACCAGGTAGGACTTGATATCCCCTCTTCATCACCTGAATTATCTCTGTGAAGGCTTTCCTTGCTAACATGTTAAAGCAGTTAAGCAGGAGCAGTTTGCTTATTTACTTGCTAATGTTCCCTCTGGTTCCACACATATCTGTGCATATGTATAATAATGTGCCTATCCTAGCTAATCTCAGAGCAGTGAAAGCAGAGCCAGAGGCAGCTTAACTATCACATTGGTCTGCCATCAGTCTCCCTTCAAAGGCCTCAGGTTTATCCACAATGTGCAAACAATCAGAAGAAGCTGCTGGTTTCTCAGCTTGACAAACTGCAGCCTTTATTAACCGGACATGGGTACTCCCATGAAAATGATAGAAACCACAGATTCCAGCTATTTTCAAGAGACAATATGAAACAAGATGGCCAGCAGAAAACAACAAGATGGAAGCAATTTACAGGATGGATTCAGTCAACATGAGATCATTTAGACAAAAAACTGTTTGATTTGTAAGGTGAGAGACTGCTTTTTGGTATTTTTAACTGATGTCTATTTTTGGGGGGATTTCACTGGGAAACCTTGCCTTGCTTGGACTGTTGGAATGCTCATGTTGTCTTGTGTGAGATTATTGTTGCCACAAAAAGATTTTTATGTCAATTAACAGTGAAGAAATCAATAGTTGTGGGAGTTTTGTGAAGGTTGTTGATCCTATCTGTGTTTCCATCATCACGCAGTTCCAACTAAATGAAAAAAAAAAAAAAAAAAAAAAAAAAAACTTTTTTAAATTTTTTTTAT
>VUQS01051384.1:0-12506 GCA_015108495.1 Heterochromis multidens | reverse complement strand
TTCTACTGTAATAAAATTTATTCCCCACTGCTGTGTAATCCATTACTGTAAATTTAAACGTTATTAAGAAATGATCAGACAAAAGAGGGTTTTCAGGGAATACTGTTAAATATTCAGTTTCTATGCCATAAGTCAGAACAAGATCCAGAGTGTGATTAAAGTGGTGGGTAGGCTCATTTACATTTTGAGAAAAGCCAATTGAGTCTAATAATAGATTAAATGCAGTGTTGAAGCTGTTGTTTTCAGCATCTACATGAATGTTAAAATCACCCACTATACATGTAATTATTTTATCTGAACTGAGCACTAAATCAGATAAAAAGTCTGAGAATTCAGACAGAAACAGAGTAAGGGCCAGGTGGACGATAGATAACAACAAATAAAACTGTTTTTTGAGTTTTCCAATTAGGGTGGACAAGGCTAAGAGTCAGGCTTTCAAATTAATTAAAATTCCGTCTGGGTCTTTAGTTGATTAATAAGCTGGAGTGAAAGATTGCTGCTATTCCTCCTCCTCAGCCTGTGCTTGGAGGATTCTGACAGTTGGTATGACTCGGGGATGTTGATTCATTTATACAGTCATATTGATCCTGCCATAACCAGGTCTCTGTAGGGCAGAATAATTCAATATGTTGAGCAGTCATTAGCGCTGGGCAGCATGGTGATGTGATGGTTAGCACTGTTGTCTCACAGCAAAAAAAAAAACCTGGGTTCAAATCCACCATCTGGCTGGGGCCTTTCTGTGTGGTGTTTTCATGTTCTCCCTGTGTCTGCATGCACTTGGTGTGTTTAATAAATTTTGTCAGATTTCTAGAAATGAAAGCTGCTCCATCCAAAGTGGGATAGATGGCATCACTCCTAACAAGACCAGGTTTTTCCCAGAAAGTTTCCCAATTATTTATATAGCCCACATTGTTTTCTGGACACCACTCAGACAGCCAGTAATTAAAGGAGAACATGCAGCTAAACATGTCACTCCTGGTCCAATTGGGGAGGGGACCAGAGAAAACTAGAGTCTGACATTGTTTTGACAAAGTTACACACCTCAACTCAGTATTAATTTTGGTGACCTCCGATTGACACAACTGGGTGTCATTACTGCTGACATGAATTAAAATTTTTACCAAATCTACATTTATCTTTAGCCAGCAGTTTCAGATTTACTTCAGTATTGTCTGCTGTAGCCCCAGGAATATAATTGATGATGGTCGCTGGAGTTTCTAGCTTCAGAATAGAGTTGCCAGTAACCACAGTTTTTGTTTTTCTCTGCGGGTGTGTCGCCAAGTGGGGAAAATCAATTTGAAACATGCAGAGGTTGGTGGGGTACCGGGGTCTTTTGTTTAGGAGTATGCTTCTTTCTCACAGTCACCCAGCTGGCCTGATTTCCTGGCTGCTCGGGACAATCTGCTGGGACCAGCTAAAGGTAGCTAAGCTACCTTCGCCTGCACTGACTACAGGGGCTAGAGGATAGCTACAGGATTTTCAAGGATGTGGCGCTGTGTCTCCAATTCATTGATCCTGGCTGTCAAAGCTATAAACAGGCTACATTTATTACAAGTATCGTTATTACTAAAGGAGGCCGAGGAGTAGCTAAACTATTTGACACACTGAGCAGGAAAGTGCAGGAGGTGCAGGTAAAGAAGCCATGGTGCTACTGATTCAGCTAAGAGCTAAGCTTAGCAAATTAGAGAATCCCTAGAGACAATGAGTATAAAAAAAAAATATTTTTTTCATAATATAATTAATTCAATTCAATTCAATTCAATTCAATTCAATTTTATTTATATAGCGCCAAATCACAACAAAAGTCGCCTCAAGGCGCTTTATATTGTAGGGTAGAGACCCTACAATAATACAGAGAAACCCCAACAATCAAACGACCCCCTATGAGCAAGCACTTGGCAACAGTGGGAAGGAAAAACTCCCTTTTAACAGGAAGAAACCTCCGGCGGAACCAGGCTCAGGGAGGGGCAGCCATCCGCCGCGACCGGTTGGGGGTGAAGGGAGAAGGACAATAATATAATTATTACATATATATGTAATAATTATATTATGAAAAACCTTAGAGTTGAAAAGAGTGTAATTTCTTTTTCACATTAATATAGATCTACTAGTGCATCTTAAAAAAATTTAATATTGTGACAACGTTACCATTTCTTTTTTCTGGATTTCATTTTCAGCTTCTGAAAGCTAAATTCATTTATACAGTCAATACTTGGCTGGGGCTCCTTTACCACAATCAGTGAGGTGTGGTATGGAGGTGATCTGACAGCAGCCATCAGCTTGTCTGTATTTTTGGGTCGGGTTTCTCTCATCTTTCTCTTGACAATACCGCATGGAGAATCTATGGAATTCAAGTCAGGCAATGTTAGCTGGCCAATCAAGCCCTTGTAATAACATGGTCAGCAAACCATTTCATAGTACTTGTAGAACTGAGAGCAGGAGCTAAGTTCTGCTGGAAAAGGAAATTGATTGTGTTTTCCAAAAAGAAAATATGAGCAGGTATTTTTCTACTTTGTGGGCCTTGTAAGTTAATGTGAGAATTCACATTTAGAAAGAATTTGAGAATAAGAGAAATGTCATGATATCCATCACAGACATCATCCTTTTGGCTTCTTAGCCTATATCTTGCTTGATGGTTTTAGCATGTTATACCATCAAAATATCAGCAAAACCCTAAGGAGTTTTCACAAGTTAGCCTTTGCAAGAGAAAAATCAATATTGTTTCTTTCCATTCAAGTGCCACCGTTCACCTCCCCACACAGCAGAAGGGCTAATATCACAGCCTGTTTAGCGGAACACTCACACACACATAGGGAAGCAAACACACACTCACACTGAGCATCTAGAGATGAGGGTTTTTTGAACCTCTGGCTAGTGAGGTGCTGCTGCTTTATTATCTGCTTGGCTTGGTCCACTGGAAGCCAGCCAACATACAGACCCCAATACTTTCTATACTGCCCTGTCTCTGTCTGCTCTCTGACTCAGTTAAATCTCCACAAACATTTTTGTTTGTTCCTGTGATCCTTCTTCAAGTAGTAAAATAAAACAATACTTCAGCTTATACTGGCACGAATGTATTGCCTTGTCTCACATAAACAAGCCCAAAATATTCTAATATCTACAAAGAAGAAAAAAGCTCCAAATGTTTATCTTTCTTTTGTATAAAGGGGATGCAATATACATTTTTTTCTGTCATATATACTTTTAGAATGGTGGATTCATGTATTAAACATGGCAAAACTTTCAAATTATGAGGTCACTGTATATGCGAGTAATCCCTATGAGCAAAATGCTCTAAACCTGGGGTTCTCCAGGTTAGATGGCATGAGGTTTGACTCTAGAATACTTTGGTATATAGAGAAGTTCATGGTTGACTCAATGGCTGCAAGGTGCCAAGGTCCTGTGGGTGCAAAGAAAGATGTAAAGATGTACTTAATTTTCACAATACTGCATAGAGTCCTGTGGAAACTGTTTTTCACATGACTGTATATACTGTTTTAGTAGTGGATGTTCATATTTAACTTGGCAATAGTTTCAAGTTAGCTGTGAGCCAAAAGCTCAGGTTTCAGACAGTTATTTTACTCAGTCAGTAAGTGTAGATATCCCTAATAAGGTCATCTCAGACAAACAGCTTTGGCACTGAGCTAAGAAGCCAATCTGAGGCAAGCAAGGGGGGAGCCAACCAAAAGAAAGTTTGTCTTAAAGGGTGAAGGAAGAGCTAAAACATCTCCTCTAGTTTGTTTCATCCTGTTTAATGTCTCCTGGAGTGGGGTACACCATGGACAGGTTACCAGTCCATTGCAGGGCTAACACAGAGACAGACAACCATTCACACACGTTCATGCTAGTGACCAGCCTGGCTCAAATGTTCACATCTCTTAATGACAGTAGAGGTGTAACATAATAATGATACAGAAATATATCTTCTTGCTTCCTCCATTGCAGGCACTCTTAATTAGTTCTTGTGGTGGCACTTATCAAATGAATGAATGTAAAGTGAACAGAAGTTAACTAGCTTGCTGTGAAGAGGAAGCTCTTCAGTCACAGTTTAATGTCCATCCATCCATTAATCTATCTTGTCATCCATTTTCTTCTGCTTATCCAAACTCAGGGCTGAAGGAGGGCTGGTGCCTATCCCAGCTGTCACAGGGCGAGAGGCAGGGTACACCCTGGTACCAGGTACACCAGGGTCCTAGTCACCATTCATATTAACACCTATGGCCAATTTAGAATCACCAATTGAGCTCACCTAAACTCCACAAAGATACGCTTCAGCCGGGGTTTGAATCGGGAACCTTCTTGTTTTGAGGTGACAGTGCTAACCGCTCCACCTCCTGATTTCTGATTTTTCTGCATATTTGTAACATGTTTCAGATCGTCAAACAAATTGTATGCCAGTGTTACCGTGGCCATTGTATTGGGAGTTAACTCTGTTTCTTACTCCTAAATGACAGTAGTACCAATGTGGTACAAGTATTTTTCATATCATAATTCTGAGTCTGCCCTTGTAAATTTGCTCATCAAGCTCTCTTTCTCTTTCGCTCACACACACACGCACACACACACACACACCAAAGGCAAACACAGCATCTGCTTCATGATAACAGAGCTACCCCATTCAACTATGTAATCACATGTAAAATCATAAATATTCACCACTGATTAAAAGATTAGAAAATTAATATTCCCAGTATGTGAGCTGCTAATCCTTAACCTCAGGGAGCAAACAAACTACTGTTCATCACAGATCGATAAACTCCCCATACACACACAGCCACAGGAGTGAGAACGACTGGTTTCATAAAGTGAAATACTGCTTTTTTAATATGAAATGAAGATTAACTCTCTGATTACCACAAACCAATGTGTAAGCTGAGGTGCATGAGTAGAGCTGCTCTTTTATTGTGAGTGTGACATGTGAACTTCATGTGACTCAACCCCATGTCTGTGCATGTGTGTCTGTTTCTTTCAGTTCAGTCATAGCTCATTAAGATGCTTGGCTGGCTTTTATGCTGATGGCCTCATAAATGGATGAGAAACGCTTGTCCTTCACTGTGGCTGCTTTCCATCTTGTAATGCGTTACATGACATGACATGACACACACCTCTGTAACACACATACACACAGACAGAAAGAAAAAGGGAAGGAAGACACTGCTAACCAGCTCTCTACCTCGTCAGTGACAACTATCAAAATAGCTGAACCCTTTAAGCAGGAGGCCGTTTTTTTTTTCTGGAATTTCTGCTTAAAAAACCTCTGTAGACTCAGTCACTAACAGCTTTACAGCTTGAGGCTAAATGAACAACCTTGGAATAAATTGATAACAGACAGGGTAGAATTTTGAAATACAGTAAGTCTGTTGCACAAAAAAATAAATTTTTATCCAATGACCTTACAATTCCAAGTAAATAACAGCTTTATAAAAAAGAGTCAGTGACACTAGTGATCTGGAAATTGTTCTTAAAATTCTGAAGTGCAACCCTATCAAATCTGATGCAACAGAAATAAAGCATAATGGTGCTGCATTCATCTTAGTCACAGCAGTAGTAAGTACCCTCTCCATACTTGCCACTGGGAGAGCCAAGTGTGCCACAATCATTTGGTGGCTCATATTTTAATAACAGATATAGCCTGGTACCAGGACCACTGGGGTGGAAAATATACCAAAGTGAAACTAAATCTGATTACACACACATACGCACACAGTAAGCATTCTGAAGTGGCATTGTGTATCCATGCAGAGATGGACAGTTTTAATGAAGACAGAGAGACAGATGGAATAAAGAACAACTGGGGAATCAAAGACAGGAGCAGACACAGTGACACAATGATACCTTTAGAAGGATTATGTTGGTATTTCTCCACTCTGTCTCCTAAACAAACATTGCATTGCATGCAACTGATGAACTAACACATTGGTAAATGATACTCAAAGCACTTTTAAGCATATGCTTAAAATATTATGACCACACCAGACAAATATGCTGTTGGTCTTTGGTAGAATGGTAGCAGCAGATCCTTTAAGTTCTTTAAGTTTCAGTTCTTTAATTATACATAGATCTGCACATCCCCTACCACCCTGTTTCTGGTCTAAGGTCTATCTCTTCTCAAAGCACTGTCAGTGGAACACATAACTGTTGAGTGGTGACAACACACAAGCCTTGGCATTTCAGAGAAGCTACAACTGAGTTGTCTGACCATAATGATTTTGCAGTTGTCTTAATAAGATATCCCAGAGACTTGTGTGTCATTTTTAAAAGGTAAGGAAGTTAAGATATTCTTTATTCAAAAATAAAATAGAATGTGACATAACAAAAGAAATGAAGCTATTAAATAGAAAAAACAAAGTCAAACAAATTCAAGGAGATCAGTAAGTAAGAATCTGAATAAAATACAACTGAAAGTCATGTCAAATAGTAAATAAATAAATAAATAAGCTTGGTAAAAAAGTTGACTGCTCTATACAATAAAATAGTTTAATAATGTTATGATAATTTCATGCATTTCTAAGTACAGTTTCACATAGCTTCAAGCATGGATATAGACTCATATGGTTGAGACAATGCTAAAAATCAGCTGATACCTACAATGTCACACATAAATATTGTTTTCTGGATGCATACCTTAAAAACGATATCAATTCTAGCCCTGATGGAAATCACACCACAAATTTTTCTTCTTTTTCCTTGAACCACAGTGAGAGTGTCAGAGAAAATGACACTCATAGTCACCATTATTTCAGCCAAAGCCTTTTTCTTTTGTTGTTAAATAAAACCATTATCACCCCAGTTGAAACAATAGTGTCCTCGGATAAAGCCAGAAAAGGAACACCTGTCCAGAGTGTTTCTTTTTCTTCAGTCGGACTTTCTCCGCCTTTTTTGGCCTTAGTGGTGCTGGATACCATCTTACAACATCATCACTGCTTTCATTGCTTTCATTGCTTCCTAGACGTCTTCTTGAGAACTTTCAAAGGCAACTTTACAGTTTTTCACAGATCTCCATGTTATTTAGATGTCTAGCAAAGTTGTTCTGGTAATGGTTTTAGCTGGGTGGATACTGTGTCAGTGATGTGGAAGGTAATGAAAGTGCTTTTTAAGCACAAGGTCAGCAGTTTGATTCCTGGCTTAGTTCTGTTTGAACAGTGACTTTCTTTTTTTTTTTTTTTGTTTTTCACCAGATTTAGTTCATAATGAAATGACTCCAGTGCACTTGGTCACTCCCAAATTATGTTCATGATCAACTCAAATGTCCTAATGTGTGTTCCCACCTTTGGTCAGTCCTTCTGATGCTTAGTCTACAACTGTATGTCATTAGTGTTGAACAAAGTGGCTGCACTCTGGCACTTTCAGTCTGTAGCTGCTGCTGCTTTGAAATCTTGATGTCCATGCTGAAGCTGGATTCGTTGCCAGATTTAAATGTCATACCCTGATGCAAAGCCACAATCACACTCTTAAAACAATGAAATGCACCTCACCTAGGTTTAATCAAATACTCTCAGGCCGATGTGAAAATCCAAATAAATTCACTTCTCTAAATAATCTTACAAACTACACATGATTCTCTGCTCCATTAAATGAACGTGATGAGTAGCAAGCACAGAAAACAGAAACCCAGAGAAGTCAAGGGACTATAGAAAGGGGAGAGATGAAGGTCATGAGAACAGAAAAAAAAATAAAGGGGTGAAAACAGCAAAGTGAGTGATGAATGGTGGGTGTATAGTAGACGAAAGGAGGAAAACTGACAGAGCAAGACCTACATTAGAAGCACAACAGAGTGACGGACGAGTGAGAAAAGAAGAGAAGAAAGAGACACAAGTCAGAGAAGAGAGTAATGAAAACAACTACAGAGGAGAGAGAGAAGAGAAAGAGATGCTTGACTGCTTGCATCTTTTGTCCCTGGCCTGATGGCCCTCGGGCAGACGGGATGATGGGCACATGAATCAGAGGCTGTCTGCCTGAAAAACGGTGTAAGATGAAAAAAACTGCCTGTCAGTTGTCTCTCACGAGGCCTGCACTCTTCCACGAGAGAAAGGATGAAGAGACACACAAAGAAATGGAAAAGAAGAGGACAACAGATATATAGTTGGCCCAAATGACAAAACAGCTCAAAATGCATAATCGTGAAAAGATGACAGAGGAGAGGAGAAAAAGACGAGCGATGAAAGGACTAAAGAGATAAAACAGAAGAGGAGGGGGATTACAAACAAGCAGATAGCAGATATCTTTGTCTGGGCATAGGGAGTTCACATCTGTGCTGTTCAACATAATGGAGAGAGATAAAACCTGATGGAACGTAAAGAAGACATAAGAGAAAAGAAGAAGAGAGGAAAGATGTGAGGGGAGCAGAAAGAGAAAAAAAACAAGCAGCTAAAATGAATACCATATTTTCTAGAAATCTTCTTTGCCAATAATTTTCATACTTTTTTTAACCACTGACATTTAATATGAAGTCGTTTCTGTTTAGTACAGCAGTGCTAACACAAAGACCTATTATTACAATTTAAACTTTTTACAAGATTTAATTTTTTCCTAAAATTTCTCACCAGTGTGTGATGATATCACAAATTATTCTAAAAAAAATGCTTTCTGTCTGTTCCATGCTCAAACCTTTTACTCTACATGCATAATATGCACCTCGAAATGAAGGCATTTTTATTCTCTTTCATTCAGTTATTCTCATTATGACATGATTTACAGTTCTCTCATGAATCCCACCTAAACACAGCCTCCTTCAACTATTCAATTCAATTCAATTTTATTTATATAGCGCCGAATCACAACAACACTCACCTCAAGGTGCTTTGTATTGTAAGGTAAAGACCCTACAATAATACAGAAAACCCCAACAATCAGACGATCCCTATGAGCAAGCACTTGGTGACAGTGGGAAGGAAAAACTCCCTTTTAACAGGAAGAAACCTCAGGCAGAAACAGGCTCAGGGAGGGGCAGCCATCTGCCGCGACTGGTTGGGGGTTCTTTATTTCTGCTTATAATTGTAGTAATATTATATTGCATTATCTTAGCACTGGGTAGTCCATTGAACTCACAGTCATGGCCATTAGACTGAAACTGAGATTGAAAAATTAGGCTCAGTATTGAAAAAAATATTTTAATGGAGTTGCAAGATCATGACAAGCACCAGGTCTCTCTCTCTCTCTCTCTCTCACACACACACACACACACACACACACACACACCAGTTTTTATGGACCTTGTGCTTTAACCAGTTTTAGCTTGAATAGAATGGGTTAAGAGCACAGTTTGTATAAATATTCCCTTTTTGTCATGGTTCCTGGATCGTTGACCCAGTATTTAGAATTTTGTACTTTTTCTGCAGTCATTGCTTTGTTTTCTTTATATTCCTAGTTTTGGTTTCATATTTAGTCTGTTCCTCTTTTCAGTTTATATTAAATTCCTTGAGTCCCTCTGTATTTGTGCCTCCCTTGTGTTCCTGTACCAGTCACTCGTCTCATCTCCTCTGTCAGTCCTGTTCCTTTGTATGTTTACCTTTTGTTCTGTGTCGAGTTCACTTATCTTAGTCTTGTTCCCAGTGTTGTACTTCCTGTTTTATTTTGCTGAGTCTCAGGTCTGTGTGGATCATGTTCTGTTTACTTCCTCATTCTCGTTTTCCCTGATTTGTTCCTGCCTTGCTTCCCACCTGTTCTCCCTTTGTCTAATCACCCACTGTGTATATATTGTCTCTCCCTTAGTTCCTTGTTGTGTGTCCTTTCTGTTAGAATTTTCCTGTGTAATCCCCATGTATCTACCTAGTTTAAGTTCTTTTATTTCAATGTCATGTAAATACAGCAATAAAGGCTGCCTTTGAGTTCAGTCCAGCATCTGAGTCCTGCATTTGGATCCACAACTCTGCCTGCCACACACAGCATATCATGACAATTTTCTTTTAACATTGTTTTTAACATTTTAACATAACATTGTAAATTATACTTTGCCTGGGAGACTTCTCATGGTGATGGCCATGGAACAAAAGCTCACTTTATAGTAAGGCTAAAAAAAATCTTTTTGGTTGCTGCAGAAAAACTCACTAGATTGGCTGAAAAATTAATGGTTATCAAGTTGTCCAGGCTACCATTTGGTGCTCCGTGAAAAATTATCTACGGAGTTATGATGATTTCATCCTGCAGCAGTTTACCCTTGAATGTAATGTTTTAATAGCAGTAATTTTAACAGTGGTAATTTTAGTAACAGGTACACTTTTGAATTATATATTATTTTGACATTCAGGATTTTTTTTAAGTGCATCCTCCAACCAGACAGGTGAATTAATATTAAATCATTAAATCATATTATATCAGTAATAATCATCAACACACAAACATTTTGTTAAAACAGTTGGAGGCGAGGTCCAGTCTCTGTTCGTTTGTTAGGAGTAATAATCAGCATTTCCTTCCTACAGAAAAAAAAACATTAAAACAATATTTCACGTAGTGTGGTTCAGCTTCCCTTTATTGACAAGAGTCAGCTCCCTGCCACGTGGATTTAAAAGTACTAAGTCGTGTTTTTGCTTGGGGATCAAATACTTATTTCACTCAATGACATGCAAATCAATTTCTAACTTTTATGTAATGTGGTTTTTTTTCTGGATTTTTGGTTGATATTCAGTCTCTCTCCATTAAAATAAAATTACCATAAAAATTAGAGGCTGTTCATTTCTGTGTAAGTGAGCTAACTTACAAATTCAGCAGGGGATTAAATAATTATTTCCCCCACTGTAAACATGACCAAAAAGAACGGTCACATCCCCATTTTCACTTTTGAAAAGGTGCATTATACATCTGTGTCCAAATATATTACTGATGATATTGAAATTGCCTTGAAAGATGACCAAAATCATCATATACCATTCCTATACAGTTAACTGACTGTGAAACTACACTTCAAACCAGTGAGACATGAAAAAAAAAAACAAGATGCACACACTGTATGTTCGGGACGAGACCAGATACCTCAATTATTACATCAGCGAGTGTGTAATATGGTAATGGATTAGGAGGAATATTTTACAGTATATTTAGAATGGCTGTACCCCAGTTTAAAAGAAGGTTTAATATTGCCAAGCCTCATCTGAAATCAGCCACCACAGGTACTGTGAGTGATGTAGTTCCAGACATCGTGAAAAATGTTACCTCTGGAAAACAAGAGAATGGAATGATGGTGTACGCTCATAGACCTGTGAAAAGACCGGCGCTAGGGTATCCGCGTCATAGCGGTATCTCTAAGAAACTTAAACCAGCTGTCAAAACAGCTGTCAAAACAAGAAAAGATGAAAAGATAGAGGCAACCAGCTAAAGGGAGAGGAGCATCAGTGACACGTTGCAGGGTTTCAACAAAAGACATTCTGACGCTTAACAATTATAGCACTCATCCATAGTCAATCAGGAGAATGCCTGAAAAAAGAATTTGATGTGTTCACTGTACCATTCACCCAGACGTCCACTGAAAAATGTACATTTATTGAAATCCCCCCAGTATCTGCCATAACAGACTGCCTGTGGAATTCTTCATATCATCAAGCAGTGAATATTATCTGGATCTGAATGATCCTTATATTTTTACATGAGTCAGAATAACAAATGCTGATGATACAAACCTGATAACTCAGATGTCGGAGAGTATTACTAGCTGATACAGACCACAGGATGCCACCTGAAGGACAGGTCACTGGCTGTAACCCATGAGGATTTTGGTGCGGGCTACAAAAAAATTAACACTATAGAAACAGCATTGTTAAAGGAAGAATTATTAAGGGCACACATTTTCTGGGTATCTTAGCATTTGACCAGCTCCCAACACATTTATATGCATGAGCATTGTAAACACAGATCCATCTTCACTTAGGGGTGGCTGTAGCTCAGGAGGTAGAGCAGGTCACTTACTAATCGGAAGGTTGGTGGTTCGATCCCTGGCTGCTCCAGTCTGCATGCCAAATATCCTTGGGCAAGATACTAACCCCAAGGCCTTTAAGGTGGCAGTAATTAAACCATTACTTAAAAAGCCATCACTTGACCCAGCTGTCTTAGCTAATTATAGGCCAATCTCCAACCTTCCTTTTATATCAAAAATTCTTGAAAGAGTAGTTGTAAAACAGCTAACTGATCATCTGCAGAGGAATGGTTTATTTGAAGAGTTTCAGTCAGGTTTCAGAACCCATCACAGTACAGAAACAGGATTAGTGAAGGTTACAAATGATCTTCTTATGGCCTCTGACAGTGGACTCATCTCTGTGCTTGTCCTGCTATCCATGAAGCCAGATGATACACACCAATTAGTTAATATGCAGGACTGTCTTAAAGACATAAAGACCTGGATGACCTCTAATTTCCTGCTTCTAAATTCAGATAAAACTGAGGTTATTGTACTCGGCCCCAAAAATCTTAGAGACATGGTGTCTAACCAGATACTTACTCTGGATGGCATTACCTTGGCCTCCAGTAACACTGTGAGGAATCTTGGAGTCATTTTTGACCAGGATATGTCCTTCAAT
>VUQS01051382.1:0-12935 GCA_015108495.1 Heterochromis multidens | reverse complement strand
GAGTGATATGGAAAGCAGTCCTACATATTTGTTTAATATGCACATTGAAGGACATATTCTATGAGGTCTTTAAGATAAGATGGGGCCTGATTATTCAAGACCTTGTATGTAAGAGGAAGGATTTTAAATTCAATTCTGGATTTAACAGGGAGCCAATGAAGAGAAGCCAATATGGGAGAAATATGCTCTCTCTTTGTAGCCCTGTCAGTACTCTCGCTGCAGCATTTTGGATCATCTGAAGGCTTTTCAGAGAGTTTTTAGGACAGCCTGATAATAATGAATTACAACAGTCCAGCCTAGAAGTAATAAATGCATGAACTAGTTTTTCAGCATCACTCTGAGACAGGATGTTTCTAATTTTAGCGATACTGCGCAAATGCAAGAAAGCAGTCCTACACATTTGTTTAATATGCGCATTGAAGGACATATCCTGGTCAAAAATGACTCCAAGTTGAGAACAGGATGAGTGGTGTCTTTTTTGGTCAGGCTTTCAAATTATTTGGCTTGCCACAAGACTGCTGGCCCCAAAACCTGGATCTGAAAATGGCAGGATGGATTTTGATGTCATATTAGTAACACACATTATATCCTCAATAATTGGTGTAGCTTTTTTGTCTCTCTTTTGACTCTCTGCCATCCTACATTATTTGAGTTTAATTAATTTGCAAAACGAGAGGTAAAAAAAATCTACATTAAATATTCCAATAGTGTCATTAAAGTGAATTACTTTGGCCAAGTTAATCCTACAGTAAAAATCTGACATTGTGAAAGCCCCAATCAAAACATAGGGTTATCCTACAAGACTTAAGCTTGATTTAGACTTCTGCAGGACTTCTATGGAGAATCAACGTCGTAACTTACATCGTAAACGGAAACTCCTCTTAACCCTACGTTGTAACCTTCCACACTTATCAGAGTTGCTGCGGACTGTGTCGACCCGATGTGTAGTTACATTTCTCGGGATTAAAAGGGGGTTCCTGTTACGTTATAAGTTACGACGTAGATTTCCCGCAAAAGCACAATTCAAGCATAACAGTGTGTTGGTTTGCATGAACAGTGTGACCTGGGATGGAGTCATATACCTGTCCTGAATCACTGTCTGCTAATCATTTTTCTACTTGTGTCTCTGATGCTACTGTGAAGTTGCTAGTTGACCAGTAGAAAAGAAAATAACTCGATTACTCTTTTAGGTTAGTGACATTCAAACTGGGACAACTTTAAAAACTGAAGCCAAATGAACCTTAATGACCATCTTTTTTCCGCACCAGTCTTAAAAACACCATCTGAATATGTAAGACCTACAGCAAAATTTACATTAAATTTAATACTTTTTTTTTTTTTATATTTAAATTCAGACTTTTTAATGACCCCAAGGACATAGGTTTCACATGCATTTCAATAGCCTCAGCTCACCTGTAGCAGTCTGTGCTCCATTGTGGCCAGCTCCAGGTAGTGAGCCTCCTCCCTGGAAACTCTGTCCAGTCGGTCTCTGATCTCCTTCAGCCTGCTCTGCTGAGTCTCTAGGCTAGCATGAGCCTCACGCACTATCCCTCTGGCCACCATGAATGCTGCCTCAGCCTGAAACATGAACATCTGTCAGAGACTTGTTTATGCTTATATTAGAAGCACCTGACATTCCTTATTCATTCTATACCAATTCAATAAATCAGTACAGGCTGACTAAACGTGGAAGCTGAGATTGTTCTTACTGTCTGCTGACCTCAGTGACATTTGTCTGAGCCTCGCGGACCTCATTCAGCCCCACAAACTCCTCGTACTTCTCCCACCAGTGGCTGACTGTGGCGGTGGCTAGCTGAGCCGACTTCTGACCCCACTGCCGCCCCAACTCACCTGCATGCTTAAAAATGGATAGAGGAGAGAAAAATGATGTCAGTGTTCAGATTTGCTTGTATTTTGTAGTATTGTTGTTATAGTCAGAAGAGGAGCTTTGTTTTACCTGTAAGGCAGCCAGGGCACGCCCCTTCAGAAGCTCAGCTCCTTTTTTCCCTTCAGGAGGGGAAGGGTTGATGGGCGGTGATGGTGATGATGAGCCAGGCTGATGGAGAGGACTGTAGGTTCGCACCTGAGTGATTCTGCCACGCAGTGAGGAGCGGCAGAGACAGCGTGAGCCATGAGCCCAGAGATAGATCTGAGCCCCTCTGTACCTGATAAAGTAAAGATAATGTTAACCATCAGCTACAGTGCTGTATTTGTATTTACACTGCGTTCCAGTTACCTCGGAACTCAGATGTCGGAACTCGAGTTAGCACGTTTCAGTAGTAAAGTCGGAAAAGTGAGAAAAACAGGATTTGTTTTGGTTCTTAGCAAGATAGAGCCATTCAAGTATCACTGGCAAAACAGAGCAATACTTGTTTTTTTGTGCTTAAAAACACCACTGCAGCACATTCATGGATAGAGCCCAGTCAGTGCTCTGTGAACGGCTTATTTAATGAGTGAGTAATACACAACAGTGGCAGGACAAACAAAAATTTTACAGTTTTACTACTGTTTACATTCAGTGCCACCATCTTGGATTGTTAACTTGGGGTCGATGGGGCTGCAGCAACTTTCCGAGTGGGAAATCTGAGTTGAGGGGGCGTTCCAGATTCAAATTCCGACTGGGAACTCGGAAATTCCGACTTCTGACTTATTCTGGAACGCATCATTACAATCAAATGTGATTCTCACACAGTACCTCATTGAGAAGAACAGCAGCAGTGCAGGTTAAAAACAGCCAGAGGTTCACTGTCACTGCAGCCAACACTGGAACAGGTACCTGGGAGAACAAAGGGAAAACAACTGAATTAGATAAACTGTCAGCTGTATAAGATTCATGGTATCTTGTGTAGGTAGTCAGCAGGCGGTGTGTTGTTGTGAGAGACCAACCATCTACAAATACAGAGCCCAGTTTCTTCAGATAATTTTTAAACCTCCCAGAAATCCTGCTTGTTTAAACTTAAATACTTAAAACTTTTAGATGCCATTCAGTCACTGTACAATGAGTGAGAGCTTGGTTTTGCTAGCAATAAGTTGAACTCATTCCTGGTGGGTGCTGGACACCAAGGCTGCACTTTGTCACAGATTCTATTCAAAACATTTATGGATATGATTTTTAAAAGGGTAGAGGACGTCTGATTTGGTGGCTTGGGAATCATTTCTTTGGTTTTTGTGGATGTTGTGCTCTTGTTGGCTCCATTAAGCAATAGTATGAGGCAATTTACAGCTGAATCCAAAGTGTTTGGGATGAGAATTAGTACCTCCATGGATGAGGGCAAGTTCTCAGTCTGGAAAAGGGTGGACTGCCTGCTCATAGTTGGGGATAATTGTTTCTCCTAGTGGAGAACTTGAAGAACCCTGGGTCTTGTTCAAGAGCTGGGGAAGTATGAAGCTGCACCAGTCTGCTAAAGTGAAGAGAGATCTGAGCTCAAAGGAGAAGCTGTCAGTCTGCCCTCTCCTATGGCCACGAACTTATGGTAGCGACCAAAAGAATAAGATGGTGGATACAAGGGAGCTTCTTCTGAAGGACGTCTGAGTTCAGGCTTAGTCATCTGGGTGGACCTCAGAGTAGAGCTGATGTTCTTCCACATCAAAAGGAGCCAGCTGTGGTGGTTTGGCTGTCTGACTAGGATACCCCCTGGACAACTCTCAGGTGAGTTGCCAGCATTAGTGAAACTTTCTTTGTAGTGGAAGTACCATTGTTGGACTCAGACACTTAGGACATATAACCAGCTGCTGTTGTTGTTTAGCCGGCTCGTTATCAGCTGTCCGGAGAGAGAAGAGCTGCATGTCTAACCTGCTGAGAATAAGTAACTGCGACAGGAATAAAACATAAAACAACAGGAATAAAAAAAGCATAAAGGAATAAAAGAATGTTTATGCATGTTTTTGTGTGTTAGAGCCCTGACTTCAGTTCAGGAGATGAGGCTTGAGGTGAGGAGGAAGAGGATGTCATTTTAATAAGATGTCGGTCGTGTTGTCTTTTTCCTTCATGTTTTCGTTTCTTTGGTGAAGGGGACGCCTTCTCAGATGATAAAACACAGGGATGATCCTTCATATCTTGAGTCTGAAGGTCCAGACACAAATTAAAATTTGCCTCCACGGGATGCCTATGAGTTCTCTTCTCCTCTGCCTTTGGCGTACCTCGTATGTGGCCGGTTTCTAGCCACCTAAATTAAACGCGATTAGGCAGAATGGTGCTGTCCATCTTGGCCACTGTATTCAAGATGGCAGGACAACATGGTGGCCTCCACAAAGCGGCGCCCTCTCCTATGTATTTTTAATGGATTAATTCAAAGTTTATGAGAATGCACACTAATCCATGTATATTTAGGAGTACAATATTATTTGTTTTCTATTACATAAACAAAAAAACGACTGACTGTACCTTTAAATTTGATATGACTAGATATTTAGACATTTAAGGTCTAGCCAATGCAATTATTAAGCTCACTGTACACAGTGAACTCACATCCTCCTCAGAACAGCAGCTGACACTCAGACCTAACTGACTTTTCATAGGGATAACCAGAGAAGATGGGAGGAGATGCGGTTTAATGGGCCTACTTTGTAGAAATTATATCAAGAGTTTTTTCCACCAAGGTTACCTGCTTCATCCTAGCTAGCCCTATGTTGCTAACAGATACCGGCTACGTGACTTTTCATAAGTTTTAACCTGTTTTGGAACTCCGGTGATAGTGTTACTTACACAGCAATATATCAGAGTAAACATACCCGTTTTCTTCAATGCTGTCAGAGCACACATAACACACAGATTAAGTTTCTTTAGAGTAACAGCAACATAGCACCTTAACGCCAAGAGTCTTGTTTGAGACAGGCAACTAGCGGTCGTTCTATTTCCGGTTCAGATTGCGCTCACCAGGGTCCTAACAGCGCGGATTAGCGACAAACATCAGCTGTGTTCGCATTTTCTTTCCTTTAAACTTCTAGAACAAGCAGTAAACATGTCTGGAAGAGAAGGTGGGCCATTGTTTCATTTGAGACGCAGCTATAAAATCCGCTTATCTTAAAAGACACTGACGAAATTCAGTGTAGCGCGTTTTTAGCTGGCTAATGCTAGTTGCCGCTAAAGATAACGTTCTCGCTCTTTCTCGCCAATCTGCAGTGAAAATCTGCCAAATTACCATTTTTTCCTGTTTTGGGATATGCAGACTGAAAATAAACCATATTTTCAGACCGTTTCTGAATCATTGGGACTGACAGGAACATTCGGCTTATAAATATTCTCCCAGGAAGACAGATAATATAAAATAAATCTTGCTGTAAATCAGCAAAGGTTTACTCTAACGTTTGTATTCGGGCCTAAAGTGGTATTTGATTGACATAACTTATTTTATATTTATTTACTTACTCCGTATTCCTTCGTATAATGTTTGCTATTTATTTACTGATTAGAGCTTATTGGATAGTGTACATTTAATTATATTTTTATTTTATTTTTTGTCTGTATTTTTAATACATTTGATCTGGCCTTTTTAAAAACTGCTTCCTTCAATATTATATCTTTTTTTTTGTAACGTATTTTGTCTGGACTTCTGAATTTAAATACCTGGGCTCAACCATCCAGAGCAACAGACAGTGCACCAGAGAGGTGAAGAAGAGGGTGTAGGCAGGGTGGAGACAAATGAGTGTAGAAAACAGTCGTTTATACAGTCATTGGTGGAGACGAGTGTTGTGTCAGAGGAATAGCAGCAAGAGTGAAAGGGAAGGTGTACAAGATGGTAGTGAGACCTGCTGTGATGTGTGGTTTGGAGACTTGGCACTAGTAAAAAGACAGGATGCCTAGCTGGAGGTGCCAGAGATGAAGATGAGATTTTCTGTGGGAGTGACCAGGATGGATAGAATTAGACATGAGTATATCAGAGGGACATCTCAGGTTGAGCAGTTTGGAGACAAAGTTAAAGAGGTAAGTTGAGGGATAGTGATATATTGGACAAGGGATGTTGATGTTGTTGCCAGGGAGGAGGAAAAGAGGAAAACCACAGAGAAGATTCATGGATGTAGTGAAGGAAGCTTGAGGATGACATGGAGGCAGATGATCCGCTGAGGTGACCCTAAAGCGAGCAGCTGAAAGAAGATGATTTTTGTCTAGACTTTGTCACTTCATTTTAGAGAGAAACTTTATTCCAGACATTATAGTCCATTGTCATATATTTTTTTCACTTATTTTCTTTGTATATTTTTACTTTGTTGATCTGTATTTTTAATATTTTATATCTACTTACTTTATTATTTCATTTATTTTGAAATTGTCCCAATCGCCAGCTTCGGTAGCCGGGGATCGGTCCGCCAGGGTCTCCGCCCTTGGCCGCCGCCCGACTCACATTGCACCCGACCCCTACGGCGCCTCCTGCGGGTGGTGGGCCTACAGGAGGGTGGTCCCACGTATGCTCTTCGGGCTGTGCCCGGCCAGGCCCCATGGGCTAAGGCCTGGCCACCAGGCGCTCTCCCTCGAGCTCCCTCCCCGGGCCTGGCTCCAGGGCGGGGCCCCGGTAACCCTGTCCCGGGCAGGGTGAACTGTTCCCTTGTTGTTTCTCTCATAAGGGTCTTCTGAATCGCTCTTTGTCTGGTCCCTCACCCAGGACCAATTTGCCATGGGAGACCCTACCAGGGGGCAAAAGCCCCCCGACAACATAGCCCCTGGGATCCCTGGGACGCACAAACCCCTCCACCACGATAAGGTAGCGATTCACGGAGGAGCTCTGTATATCATTTTGAATTTAATACCCTTAGAATTTGGGCTGTTAGACAGAAAAAACAATAACGAGTTGTCACCTTCTGTTCCATTTAATAGTGAGAAACATTTAAAAGAATCTCATGAGTATGTTATTATATGTTGACATTCAGCTCCATTAGCTCATCATAGTCACATATAAATGACAGATTTTAGGGCTGCACTATTGACACGACACCTAAGAGGATCAGAGATAACTCATTTTGTTTAATATAGACACACAACAAATGCAAGGACACACGTAATGGCAACATTTTACACAGGTCACCCTGACCCTTTCAGTTATCTCCCTCATGACAATGTAACCACATGATCAGAATAGACTGCCAATATAAATGCCTCCTGCTGCTGGCAAAAAAACACCCTCTATGGTGCTCATTAGTGTGTTTACACAGAAACAAACTATCAATGCAGTAGAATCTTATATTCTGTTATTATATTCCCAGTTTCTTCCTAATTATCTTAAGCAAATGTTAAATATGAATAAAGTAAAGTAAAAAAAAACACACTTACCCAGACAATGCACTTTTGTGTTTCTCACTGTTGTTTGGAAGTACTCCATTCCAGCTTCCTCTTCCAACTCACACAGTCCTGGAGGCTCACCTCAACTATGATTTGTGTAACCTTTGACACTTACATACGTGTGTTTACTGCTAGGTTTTAGATGCTGTACAATATAGCTTTTTATGTGTGTCCTGTTGAAATTGAAATCACATGTGGCGCGATTAGGTATCAATTACAGAAGAGGATTAGGGCCACCGAAGAAAAATTTGATGAGGGGGTCTTTTGGAATTTTTTTTCAGAATTCGGAGGAAAAAAAAATCAGAATTAACATTAATCTCAGAACTTTGACTTTTTCCTCTGAATTCTGAAAAAAATTGGGAGGGGGGGCTCTTTTGAAAAAAATCAGAATTCTGATTTTTTTTTCTCAGAATTCTCAGAATTCAGGGCCCCCATTTTTTTTTTCAGTGGCCCTAATCTTCTTCCATAATTAATTACAATATCATATCTGTATTTTTTCCACTGACACAAACAATATACCAAACAAATATGATAGAAGTTCCAGGTTGACAGTCAAAATCATGCAACATAAAGCAGGAACACAGGGAAAATGTATAAACCGAAATGTATAAATACATTAAATAATTTTTTAAAACTTACTGTATAACAGCGTCCCTTGTGGATGTGAATGACAATGGATAAGGAAAAACTTAAATACTTCCCCTAATTTGCTGTTTAAATGCAAAAACATGGCTTTAAACCACATAACCACATATCCTGACCATCCTTGCCAGTGCCTCGGTGGTAACTATGTATGTTGGATGTATATGATTGGTTGTTTTATATGTTTGTACTTAGAGAGTGTCTTAAATGTGTTCTGTCACAATGTGTCCTGATGAAGGCCAAAGGCCAAAACGTGTCAGTCAAGCAGCAAAAGTTATTGTACTTATTACAAGTGTTGCTGGAGCTTTGACCTCTTTAAACCGTGCATTCAGAAAGTTTTTGGACCTTTTGAGGTTTTTCAAAGTTAAAAGTTATGCTTTAGAGTAATATTAATATGTTTTTTCTCATCAACGTGCTTTACCTCACAATAACAAAATTTTAAAAATCTTTTTTGTAGTATTTTGTTAATTTAGTTAACAAATAAAAGTCTGATATGTTCTGCTTAAGTATTCAAGGCCTCTGTTATGACACCAGCAACTAAGCTCTTGTGCATCCCACTTTTATCAATGGGCCTTGAGATGCTTATGCAGCTTGACTGGAGTCCATTTGTGCCTTAATTACATTTGCTGGACATAATAAAGAAATGCACAGTCTTGTCTATGTAAAGCCCCACTCACACAGGTCTAGAGACTTGTAGGTGACCCCCTCTGGCAACCACTAGTCACTAAGGAAAAAAGTATATTCCTCAACGCCAACCACCTTGCTGGAGGTTGCAGTGATTTTGGGTTGCAAGGAGGTTACAGACTGGTCTCTAGGTCTGGGGCTTAAGATTTCACAGTTGATAGTGTGTGTCAGAGGGAAAACTACCCCACAAGGTGCAAGGTGCAAGCAAGAACACAAGAAAGTTTCTGCAGCATTGAAAATGCGCAAGGGGTTGTGCTGCCCAGGTGAACTAAGTTCCTTTGTGGAGATGGGAGAGCCTTACATCATTCCACCAATCAATTTTATGGTAGAGTGACCAGACAGTCGTTCAGTCACCTGAATGACTCACAGAGAGAAGTAAACTCTTTTGATCAGATGAAACAAAGTTTGAACTGTTTGGCCACAATTCCCAATGAAGACTGTGGAGGAACCCAGGAACTGAGCGCCACCTCATTAACACCATCCATATAGTCAAACACATTGCTGACAGCATGGTGGGGAGACAAGTGAGGATAGAGAGAAAGTAATACAGAAAGATTTATAGCAGTCCTGAGGCAAAACATTTTTTGTAGTGTCTAGACTCTCGGGTTACAAAGCATACCACTGAAAAAACACTGAAATGGCTTTAGGAAAACTTGGTGAAAATCCTGCAGGGTCCCAGTCAGAGTCCAGACCTGAAGACAGATAAGTATCTCCTCCTGCAGTGATTCAGCTTGGATGACTATGTCAAGAAAAATGAGAGAAAATTTCAAGAGAAAATTGTACCAACTTTATAAAATCATTCCAAATAACACTTGCTGGTGTACTAGGTAAGAGGCTCGGGGTTGTGGGGATGCTGGACCCTGTCCCAGCTGTCACAAGCCAGAGGCAGGGTACCCTGGACAGAACTTATTGTGCCTTTTTATCTATAATTTTCTGCAATCAAAAATGGGGTGAAAAAACCAACACCTACCACAATTAAGTCTGCTGATTAAGCATCCTCATGATTATGCCAGTTATGTTTTTTTGTAAACAATAAGGCCATCGTAAATTGTTGATTCATGCCAAAGCTCTGACCCATATTGAAGGAAATGCGAGATCACAAACTTTGCTCGTATTTTGCTTCAGAGGCTGAAGCACAATTTGTCTTTTCTGTTGCTTATTTGCAGAATATTCAGATTAACTCAGATAGCTTTCCCAGCAGCATTGCCACAGTAATTGTGTCTGATTGGTGGTGGCGTTTATGACTTACAAAAAAATAAAAGGGTAACTTTTTAAGCTTATATTTAACAATGTGGCGGTATGTGTTTCGATGCTTTGTGCTAGATGTTTGCTGTCATATTGTGCCACCTTGTGGTTTATTTCCCTTCACAAGCGAACAGTCTAATCAGTTGTAGTGTCATGTGTAACCACCAGGTGTCAGCACTGACTATACAAAATTTCCATGACGCCAACTGCTCACTGCAAATGGAGAACAGTAGAGTTTGGCCTGATGTAATCGTCTCTTGCAATTTCTCCCTTTCTGTGCCTCCTTTCTTGATGACGTGTACAGATTGTGATCAAACACACGCAAATATATTTAATACTGATAAAAAAAAAAAAAGCTCATTACATGAGATGTTAGCAGGCATCAAAAGAAGGTTTTTTCTGGTTCAGAATGGGCCTTTGTGGGTAATGACACTTTAAAAGTTGATTTATAGTTAAATCTGTGCTGTAGGTAAGGAATAATGCACACTAATTCCTTTTGACTGATCAGTTTACAGTAAAAACAATAAATGTGTGTTACCTTATTTGACTGATTTAACACATTTAAGCATTTTCTTGTGCTTAAAACCACTTTGGGGTTTACAAAACCTTTGCATGTGGAATCAAGTAATAGAAGCACAATCTGCACAGGCAGGACATCACATGTAGGTAAATGTGTGCATTTTTTGGGTTCTTGCATTTTGTTTTTGCACTTTGGTCGATAATGTGATTCTCCCAAACTATTAGTCCTAAACTGTTTGACTGGGTGTGTAAAAATTTACTGTTACTGTTAACTCAAACTGGTCACTCTCACTCTTTTGTCAGCTGGGATCTCTAATGCAGGTTTCGAATACTGTCAGCAGTGTTTTGCACTCCTCAAATCCATGTGTTTTTCTTTCTCTTTTGCAAGTTTCCAACGGTCTTAATTTGACCCATCACTGTTGTTTTTGTAATCTGATGTTCCAGTATTCTGAGACACTATTTTCCTGTAAATTATTCTCTGTACTTTTGCTAGGTTTCACTATGTTGCATTGTCTGTCCTTGCCCATATTTTGTTACTGTCCAGCTGTGTCTTAGCAACAATTTCAACTGGTCTCACTGTTTGTGTGACTTAATATTAATATCCTGATGTTGTGATATTTATAAGAGTGATTTGTGAGAGACTGTAAAAAATGGGGTGTGAAGAAAGCTGGCAGTTCACTTGATAAAGAAGTGTCAGCACCATAATGGTGATGATTTGTGAATGGAGTTCAGTTCTGAAATGTTTTGTGAGCAGGCACGCCAAACAAAATGCAAGTCATGATAGTTTTCTCTGAATATGAGAGTAAAAATACTTTATTATTGCTCTGAATGGCTTTTTTCCTGATCGTGCTCCTTCCCTTTATATGTATTTTTGTGTGTGTGTGTGATTGATTTTAAGTGATCAGTGAGCATTCTTGACTTTATTGAGGAAGTCAGGACCATATTAAAATATCAAAGCAAAGGCACCAGGAATGCTGTTATCACAGAAGTACATAATGACTAGCTTTGTTTTCCTGCAGTCTCTTTCCCGCCCCTCCTCTGACCTTGGAACGTAGGCACAGGTGGAAAATAACAAACAGAAAATTTTATGGGATATTGCAGGGCTCCCGACACGTTAAGCCAAGAATGTTTTGAGAACATAGCATTTCTATGATAAACAAACAAACAGAAAACATTTCCTGTAAATTATGTCAAACACTGAGAAACGTTGGTGGCCAAATTTTTAAAGGAGTCTCACATAACAATCCATTAAAATAGAATATAATAAGTAAGCGAAGCAAGCTGGTCATGGTTACACCTCTTAACTTAATGTAGGAGTTCATTCGGACAGTTTTGACTTTTAAGGGTTGGATCTGACTTTTAAACTTTAACCTGATTATTTTTAATTGGTCAAATTTAATGAATCATATGTGTCCAAATTACAATTACAAGGGACCACTGAAGCAGTCGTGTGCAGGTAAGACCAAAGATTCAGATTTGCATCCACACTTGATCAGCTGCTGACAGCTCCCTTCAGTAGGGAAAAGCATAAGCATGGTTCCACACATATTCCTTGGTCCATCACCACTCCACAGAACTCGGTATTCCAGGCTGATGCACCTTTGACTGACTCACTTCCCTCCTTTAACCTTAACTCAGTAATGGAGTTTCTTGGTTTGTCTGTGAGTGTGCCTGGAGTGCTTGTGAGTTGGTGCACCTTCCTTAAACCTTGCATACCAGCTGTACTGCAGTAGCTGGACAGTTGAAAGGTCTATCTTTGAGGCACCACATCTCAAGTGAGATTATCAGCCCTATAGTATATTCATCCATGACCACAAGCCGCAGAAGGCTTGATGCATCCATCATGAAAGGTTCCATCAAGTGTTAACTTGTGGTTCAGCAGGCTTAAGTGCTTAAGTTGAAAGCAACTGGCCTTCTTTTTTTAGGTTTTCAAAGATGGTTTCACCTCATCCAAAAGGCTTCTTAAATTCAAACTGCTGGTATGTAACCCCTAGTGGGGCTGTCATTTTGGAGGCGTTATTGACCCACCCTGTCATAATATGAGTCATTAAGGTCTCTTGAACCAAAGTGTGAATTCGTTGTGAGGTGTTGCCCTTTCATATTTCCTCTGTTCCACCACCCCCACCCAGTCTTGCATGTGGAGCAATGTGTAAGTCACAAAGGATGTGAAACATAATGCAATCATGGTGTTGCCATCATTTTTGTGGACAATGTGTGGGTGAAGGTTTGAATCTCATTTGCAAGAGTATCGATAACAGGAGTGTCGTCTTTGCCTCCTCCATCTGACACAAATTCCCACAGCACTGCTGCAGATAGGCTGACACACAGCCCCTCCCCTCACTATCAGTTTGCCTTTTGGGGAAACCTAGTCCTGAATTTCCATTTTGCCCTACACATGTGTGGCGGGGTGTGGTTTGTGGCTCAGCTGCAGGGGAGAGGTGGAGAAGTGGGTTCAGGGCACAGTGTCAGGGGTGGCTGGCCAACACAGCAGATCTCCATCATCTTATCATGCTTCCCCTATTTTAGTAGCATGTTAGGACCCGGACAGAGAGGAGGGCAGCGAGCACTGTCT
>VUQS01051321.1:11589-43455 GCA_015108495.1 Heterochromis multidens | reverse complement strand
GTTGGTTTTTGTGTTTTTTTTTTTTTTTGGTTTTTTTTTTTTTTTTTTTTTTCTTAGAGTGTACAAAACTGTTGATTTGGGTTAATATTACCACATATTTTCTAATGAATTTGCTTGGTTTTTGCAGCCTGACCCACAGTGAGAGCAATTTTGGTGGCATGTTGTGGGTTCAGAGCAACAGCTTCCAAATGCAAATCCCAGGAATCATCTCCAGACCTTTAATCTGTCTAATTTCTGAGGAAATAACAAAGAACTAGCCCACACATTTTCATGAAACAGCTGTTGAGTCATCTGTTCAATCACCTTTCATCCCGTTAAAAATAAAAAGGTGAGAGGTGTGGAAGGACTTTACTGTGTACCCTAGTGCTCCTGCTTCAAACAACCTGCAAGTCTATGACTTGCTTTTAAAGGCTGAGCTATGGTGACATCAAGTGGACAAAGTAGGTAACACCAGCTGGATACAGTATTTGTAGTTTGGTATAGGCTCAGTTAACATAGTTGCAAAGAGGGAAGTGTTTTTCTTTCTTTCTTTTAAAGCATTAATATATTTGCGTCTGTGGCCTCATTTACAAGACAGATGCATCTGTTGTTTATTTGCCGAGCTGTTTGGCCCAGGCACTGCGAGACGAGTTGGATTGCCCAAACTCCTCCCTCAACATCTGGGTGCAACATGCCTAACCAGATGAGCCATCTCGACTCCTGTCACCTATTCATCGTTTTTTTTTTTCCTTCCCCCTACTGTCCACATGCATTCTTTTCCACTTTCTCTGTTCTTGTCTGCATCTCCTTACTGCTTCTTTCCTTTTACTACCTCTGGCGCTGAGCTGTCCAAATCTGTTTTTGTCTGAAATATAAAAAAGTCAAAACTAGTTTTGAAACAGTTTGGGGAAATTATTTGCTTTCTTGCAGAAAGAAGAGAAAATCTACCTCGATGATATGTACAGCGCATCTGGAAAGTATTCATATGTTTGTTTCTGATTTTTAATAAATTTGCAAGAATTTCAAGCTAAGGTTTTTCACTTTGTCATCATGAAGTATTGTGTGCAGAATTTTGAAGTGAAAAATGAATTTAATCCATTTTGGAATAAGGCTGTAACATGACAAAATGTGGAACAAGTGAAGTGCTGTGAATACTTTCTGGATGCACTTTAACTAGACCCAGGAGCAATTCAGCTTCATTTAACCCTTCATAAAGGTACAGTTCTCAGAGGTACTAGTAGGCTGACCTTTGGATTGAACCACAGCTTAGTTTTCCCTTGTTTCCAACCTTGTGTGCTGAGCTATGTTAAGGCTGCTTGCACTGCTAATCCTGCTCCAGAAATCAAGTAAGCCCAACACCATTAAAGCACATGCACTTCTTGCCAGACTCATGGTTGCTGTCCAATCTCCACACTCTGCTTATGTTCTGCTTTGTCAGGACGTCTGAACACTGGAATATCTTACACATTGCCTAAAACAGACAACTTGTCTTGTTCAGAAAACCATAAATCTCAAGCAAGTGCCTTTGCAAGCATACTTCTATCAAACCTCAATATAATAGTATGTATGTAACAGACTACAATAATATGAAAAACAGTACACAGTGGGATTTTACAGACCAAGCCACCGACATTCCTTTGGGATCTGTTTTAGCTTATTGTTTTCTCAGACCTGTATCCCTTGTTCCTGACAAACCAGCTACTCCTGGATCTTAGTCCAGACATTTCCTGCCCCCCAGGGATTCAGGGCAGCGTCTCATTTGTATGTGACTTAAGTGTATTACAATAGCAATGTGTGCCGAATCCTCTGGGCTTAGGTTAATAGAGAGTTTGGAGTCTTAGCTTGCGACAGACAGGCACAGGCACCCCCTCTTCATTCCAGTCCACATTTCATTATGACAGGAATCTTAAATCACATGAAGGCTTCAGGGACCATCCGACAGGAGGGATGAGTGAGGTTAGGGGGGGAATCTGGATATGATCAGAGGAAATGCTTTGTATGTCTGAAAGAAATAATTCATCCTCAGGTCTGGAGGATACATTACTCAGTACTTTAGTTTTTAAACTAGTTTTGTGATTCTTAGTATTGACATGCTGTCTTTTCCAGATCTAATATTTTCCTGATAATTTCCCAGTAGTTTGCACTGAAGTTTCCTAGAACAGCTATGTGTTCTTTATTTATTGGAGCTACAGAAAAACACACTAATGCCATTAGGACCACTATACTCAAAAAGAAGATAATTATTTTCATATATTAATTTGTATTTGGCAATATGGATAGTTTTGGGTGGACTTACATGACCTTCCATGTGGGAGAGCAGCAGCAAGTCACAGCATGCAAGGGAGCAGCGCAGCTTAAGACGGGTTGCAAAGCGGCCTGCAGATGTGCAGCAAGCTTAAGCAAAGCATAAAGGGCAAGTAATGGTGGTAATAGTGCACAATCAGAAAAATACAGAAAGTGAAAAATAAATAAATGGGAAGACTGAAATTTTGTTTTTGCGCGTATAAAAACGAAACTATAATTCAGGGCAGCTTTATCTTTTGTCTGTTTTTGAATACTACTGGCTTTGACAGGAAATGTATTCCTACGTTCTCCACAGATGGTTTTTAAATTATTAAAAGGTTAAAAATTCTTTCACCATATTCAACCACTCAAGGTTTTGCATCTCGTGCAATGAAAAGTGTGCTTTATAAAGTCGAGCCAGAGGCAGAAAGAATCTGCACAGTTCCACTTCACACACACGTTACACACATATGTTTACAGTACTGCACCACACTCTCTCTCTCCCTCTCTCTCTCTCTAAGAGGCCCAGGCCCCCTACTTGGGCAGCAGCAGCCGAGAGAATAACAGTAAGGCAGAGATAGAGGAATCTGATCAGGAGCCAGACTGGCTCCCTTCCCCAGCCGGACCTCAAGCGTGTAGGCCCTTGGCGGGTGGATAGACAGGCAGTTCTGGGACTCAGAGAAGGAAGAGCGGCCAGCTGGAGTGGTAACAGTGTGGTATTGTGAGCTGACTGACTGACTGACGCCTGAGCGGAGCAGAAAAGCAAGCTGCTGGGGTGGCCTCTTTCTGGGCCTCGCAGGGCCCCCATGCACTGATGCACTGCTCGAAGTGGGTCAGACAGACACAAGAGCACAATCGAGAGCAATTGGGTGGGTGTATGCTCAGCACAGATCGAAGACAAAGAGGCATCTAAACAGTGAAGCTTGTGTACAGTGAGCTGGAAGAGAAGGGGGCAGAAAGCTTTGTTGACACTATTATAAAACTTCCATTAAAGCAATGATTATCAGCATTGTGGGCAAATTATTGTGCAATTGCAGCTGATGCTGCAAAACTCAGTTTACTAACAGAACAAAACACCAACCAAAGCTTAGATTCGGCGATAAAAACTGTACATTCATTTCCCCTTAAAATGCACCACTGTTTTGTTTCTTAAACGAGGCAGTGATTTAATGGAAAGAACAATCTGTTTCCCTACAACCATATTCAAAGAAATGATTATCATCACGGGGAGTTTATCAGAACATGAAAAGGCCTCTTTGAAAACAAATGTTCAGAGCAGAAGCAATCGCTCTGCCTGCCAGGGGGAGGCAGTGTTCACATTGAGCGTGCATTAACATTCTTCACAGCATCCATTTTGCATCCAATTCTTTGCAGCTTTTAAGCTGCAAAATGATCGCCTGCCATGGAAGCTGAGAGCAAGCAGTTATCTTGTTATTGATGTGGACACTTTGAAGAGAAAAGGGGGCTGCCACATTCTGGCAGACAACAGCAGCACAACAACACAATAAAAGGAAAGATCTGAGGAAGTCCGAGGAATGTGAAGAATGGGAGGGTAAAAAACCTCCTTCAGAGGATGGACAAAGCTGCGGCTGTGTCACACTTAGACCTGAAATATGTTTGGAAATACCATAAAGCTACATTTATGAGTATGTTCAGAGGGTTGTGGACAAGTGATTGTACCAGAAGTGGGAGATGCTGGAATTGCTTAGCACATTATACACCACAAAAGAGATTTTTATACCTTTAAGGTTTCAGGAAAAATCACAATCGAGTGTGTGGAAACATTGCACATATGGAGGATAAGCAGACATTTGAGGTTATGGTGTACATCTGTCCTGGCACCTCGTCAGAACATCATCTGGTTACCCATTCTGTTTGCTATGAAACTGAGCATGCCTTGTATTTATCCTCCCACACATGGCCACAGCGGGGAATCCATCAGGTTAAAATACAGCAGAGTCTGGAGAATTAAAAAAACTCCTTTTTAGTAGTGATCTGGGCGACTGTGGGGAACAGATGAGGCAGAAGAGTGAAGTGCAACTGAGACAAAACAGACCACACCATCGTACACTCGGTCTTGGTAAATACTTTATATGCAATTGTTTTTGATTTTTGCAAACACTGTATAGAAAACACTTAAGGTAACATTTTTCTTTTTTGAACATTTAAAGCGCGTCTGAGTTTTCAGACAGACATGGCACAGTATAATCTACAGCTTTATAAACGCTCCCCCCTCTCTGGCCTGTCCATACTCACCACTCCCCCCAAACACATAAAATCTCTTCCACACACACACATGCACACACACTCACACCCACCACTAACAGGCTCTCCACTTATTATTCACAGTAGGCTTTATAATACTGTTTCTGTATTGTATGATGGTTCTTAACATTTTTTTATTACTTAAAATAGTTATCGACATTTATACTGTAATATTTGGGAAGTGATACATTTGTATTTACATAAGCTTATCGGGCGAGATTCAAATACAACGTGTGTAACATTTGTATAGCTGTATGCAAGTTTGAATATTCTGCTTGAGTCGCTGACTGAAGACCATTTCCAACTGATGGCGTCCAGTCTGTTCAGTACAGTTCAGTTAGAAAAGAAGAAAGAGTTTTTTTTTCCCTCCACAACGGCGCCTCAGTCACTCGGAGAGACGACACAGAGCAGGCTGACTGCCTGCGGGGCCAGAGTCGCACCCCCTTAGAGCTGTCTGAGAGCATGAGGAGATTACGGGAGACTGGACGTGACTGGAGATGCTGTGAGGTGCTCACAGTATGTCGGACTCATACATTCAGCAGAGGCCAGGAGGTGTAAGTTGTTATATCTTGGATGGCTGTGATTAAGGGTCTTACAACCTCAGTGTGACTGGCACATTCAATCACTCACTCTTATATTTTCAATTCGTACAAGACAGAATTAAGTCAACTTGGCAAATGGTCACAGTACCATGTCAGATTGGAAAAAACCTCTTTAAGCATCAAAAGCAGATGCTCTTCGGGTAATGAGAAGTCTTCACTTCCAGCTAATTGTACAATATCTTCCCTAATCTTCCTCTTCTCTTACCTTTTCTTTTACACACACACACACACACACACACACACACACAGATACAAGCACTCGCATGTACACCCATGCACACAAAGTACAGAATTAGGAATTACACCAACACAGAATAACATAAAATCTTGTGAGCACACACATGGCCACACATACACATTGGGACCTGGGTAAGAGACCAAACTAATGTGAGAGGAAAGTGAGGCACATAATGTGACAGGCAAAAGAGAGCCTGAATTTTGGTATACTTAAAATAGAAGTCAGATGCGGATGATTAAGGTGTCTCGGACGGGCCCGGGCTTTCGCTCCAGTGAGAACTTCTAAAACATATTTAGCACCTATGTTCTCCCAGGTGCCGTACACATACTCTGAATCTTTTTAAGAGACAGAGGTAGTAGCTCTATCATCCAAATGAATTAACAGCTATGCTCAGTAAATAATATTCGGGGTTTGGACTAAGGTACGATAAAGATATGAGCAGTGCTTAAAGGCTTAGCTTTACGTTCGCGTTCTCGTTTGCTGTTGCCAAGGCGGAAGGCATTGTAACAGAGATCCACATAATTAAACATTTCAAGAATGTATGTGCTCCAACAGTCTCATAAACTCTGGGTTGGGACCAGACATATTTCTGCTGGGTCCCTACATGGCAAGAGTGGTAGTAGGTTATTATGACCTGGTGCTAGAAGAACATGGACTAAACTTTGTTTTCTTTGTTTCCTTGATCTAAAGGTTAAGGAATCAGAAACAATGTGTTTGATAGGTGCTGACAGGGATTGCAAATGGAAAAGTTGAGAGAATCTATTGAGAACGACCGCAAAGGTGCTTGAAAGCACCCACGGCAGCACTTTGCTATTTCTGTATGTAAATATTGTTTTGTAACTTCCTTTACAGTATTTAAAAGTTACTTCACTGTCTTGGGTGTGTTGGTTCACATGGTCAGTTCATTTTCTTCCAAATTGATAACAGAAAAACAGTAAGGGAGAATGAGAGAGAGCAGGTAATCTGTCCATCCTTCCAGTCACCCCTCACTTTGTTAGGATGGGGATCTTGTGTTTTTCATATTGTGTTTTAGTTCAACCATCATCTGGGGTCGAGTCTTCGGGGGTGGATGAGTCCTCGGCAAAGTCGTCCGTTGACCCGCTCTTGTGGATGCGGCCATCGCTACGCATGCTGTGGAAAGTCTTGCGGAAAGCCTCCATCATCGAGTGCGCCAGCTTCTTGGCCTCCAGCTTGCTCTCGCACTCCACAGCGTGGCAGTCCATCTGGAAGGACAAGTCATCGTTGATCTCCCGGTAGATCCAGGCAAATATGTTGGGTCTGATGCTGTGGTCAGCTGTGCAGTAGGCGATGCGTGCCACCTGGTAGGTGTCCATGGTTACTGAGGCCTCGCCGCGCTCGTCCATGTGGTGAAGACGCACCTGAAAGGGCCGGATCTCCAGCAGGGAGCTGCTACCCAGACAAGTGCCCTGCTGTTGGGCAAGGGCACGACGCTCCACCAGACCAACCACCGCTGACTCTGTGCAGCCAGACAAGAACTGGGTCCCAGAGATTGTCACCTTGCCCAGGTAGGTCACCTGCAGCAAATGAGATACACACAGACACAATAAGACTCAACCTTTTTTTTAAATTTACAACGCAATGTTTAACAAATCTAAATATAAAGTTGGTTACAAATGAACCGCTTTCAGCTTAAGTTAAACAGCAATGAAAGGAGACGCCATGGTTTTGTATCATTTTACTGTGGGAAAGTGTGTAAACTAAACAACAGTGGGCCAAGGTCAGATCCTTGAGGAACACCACAAAAAAGTGGGCATAGGTCAGTGGTCGTTCAGGTGATAGTTACACCGTACTTCAGTATCTATAAAAAAAAAACATCCACCCACTCAACTCATGTCAGCATCTGCAAATCCTGAGTCACTAATGAGTCAACGTGCAGAGCATTAACAGGATGAAGGATGATCACAACAGAACAAGCCTTCATCTTCTTCAAAATAATCACTGTGAAAAGCTTGAATCCATTTTGATTTGTTAGTCACCTCAGGCAATTTCAATATTATCACTGAAAGGTAATGGGAGCTAATGTAGAAGACCTTAACCTTTACATTTTAAAGGTTGATTTACTTCAAAAAGCTTCATGTCTTTCTGTGCAGAGAAAGACACTCTTTGGGACCAGATCACGGTGATTTTCTATGGTAATTGTATTTTCTATGATACTGAATGGTGCTTGCTGTGTAGGCTGTTCACCAAAGAGAAACAACACTATGTTTAGCTGTAGCTGCAACAAGTACCATAGAATACCATAGTAATGACACTGCATACCAGGAGAGCGATAGACTGAGGCGATGGAGAGGGATAAGGTGGGAGAGAGTTAAGAAGCGAACAAAAACTAAGTTTTCTTTGGGAGTGTGGCCAGTTCAAGAGCAGCCCAGAAATAATGTCTGACTTATGCACTTCTCTACATGCTGTTCTTTATGGCTTTACAAAAATACACAGAGGAGAAGCCTGCTATGAGTCAAACACTCAAAGAGTTTTCCCCCCTGCCTGTTTATTCGGGGGCAGGGGAATACTCTGAACCCTTTAAGAGTTCACTGAGGCTGGCTTACATGCAGCGCATATTTGACACATGGCTCCAGATAGCATGAGAGCAACAATAAAAGTGAATTCTAAAGGAAAGCAGTGTATCAATCATATCAACATTTATGAATGGTAATGTGTGCTGAATGTGAACATTTCTGGCTTGCATGCTTAGCACAATGTGCATCACTCGAATGTCAAACCCAGACCGTGATCTTGATAACACTATTCCCCAGGAAATTCCAGTCAACAATTATCTGTATTTTCCATCCACACATTTTATTATTCTGGTAACGAAAAAGTCTTCCAACAGATATCCATGCCAGACTAACACGGAGCATTGAAAATGACACAAAGCAGAGGCCCAAGCCCTGCTTTATTTATCAAATAGTTTAACTGCTTTCATTTTGTTTAGTCTGCACCCGTCAAGTCTACCTGCACTGGTTCACTGCTACATTTGTGACTGACTGGGACTTTTCAGTGTAAGCGTGGAAGGACAGACAGTTCTTCTTATGTAGGGCGAGTACCATAAAGCTAGAAAAATGAAAAGCTGGACCTAAGAGGTGGGATGGGAGGCCCCACTATGAAGCTCAAGTATCATTAATTGAGCCCGACCAATACAGATACCGACATTTGGTGATTTAAAAAATAATGGTCGCTTTTTTTTCTTTGAGACACACAAAGCACATGTTATGTGTAGTTACTTATTTACTTGTTTAGAGTCTGTCCACCAAAAATGTTGCCAACAAGGAAGTTGCAGAGTGCCCTCTGGTGGACAAACTATGCAACTTGCATAACATTGTAAAGGGTGTTTCTCCCATCTCTTCTTTACTGTTCAAATTTTTATTTACTGGACGTTATATATGCCAATACCGATAGATCAGCAAACAGCCAATGAACCGCCTATAAATTGGTCGGGCTCTAATTATTAATACACGTTTTTATTTTGTTTAATTAAAACGGAGTTGCAGGACATGCTTTTTAAACTAGCCTTAGCTCCATACAATGCTTAACAAATTTTTTAAACCACTACCCAGTGTAAGGTTTATGCCACAGCTGCCCTAAATTAACAGTGTTGGTAATTATCAAAATCATTTTTTTTATGTTTCTGTAATGGTTAATCCATCAGTATGCACACGTTCCTTAACAGAAATGATATTTTTAATGTTAAAATATAATTATTGTTATTATCATGAAAAAAAGCAAAAAAGCAGAAAAAATAGTAAAGCACATTATTATTATTATTTGATTAAGATGCCAGATTACAGTTATTTACTTGAATTCCTGACCACAAAAATAGGTTTTAGTGGTTGAATGTTATGCCTGATTAATTTCTGACTCTGACTTGGTATGTACCCTGACTCAGAGAGGTCCAGAGTGCAATTTGGGTATAAAAAGTGAATTCAGTTTGTCATTTACCTAATAAATAAAAGTATTTAAGTTTAAGTTTTTGACACATTTATACATTTTTTTGTGTTTTCTTGTTTTTATGACAAGTGGTCTAATAAATCTGTACATATAGACATAAGAAAGGTATCATTCTTTTAATCGTAGTGTTTTACACTACAATATTAAAACAGTAAAAACACTATTAAAGGCTTATGAGTGGACAGAAATGTCATCTCAGCATGAGATTTTTTTTTAAAGACAAAATTGAATGGTGAGAACATGACACTGCAAACTGGACTCACAGTGTATAGAATATTTTGTGAGTATAAGGTGGACTGATGAATAAACAAACATAAAAGTAGGTCAAAGAAGCCTCTGGAAAGCTTGTTTTAAAGTAGCATCTGTATTTGCTCCATATATAAACAAACACCAGCCTCCCTCCACTATGGTGTATGAGCCTCTGTAACACCCTGATTCCAGCATGACAAGAAGTGGATTCCCATTTTAAAACACGGTAAGAGATCCAGGCAGCAAAAGCAGCTGCCTCCTCACGCCTGCTTTTCATTAGTGGTGGCCACGGGGTGAGACATACAGCCTTCACACTGGATTCATCATTCAGCTGAGTACCACAGGTCTGCAGGAGCAGCCTGGAGGCAGGGTGGTTTTGATAGCCAACCATCCCGACACTCTCTCGCAGCCAAACGGCGGTCACTCAGTCAGCCAACAGATCCAAAGACTGCGCCAAGATACATCAACCATCCACAATGTGCTGTTTGTAAGTCAAATAGAAATAAAGAGTCATTATGGGTACTTTTCACTGCGTCTCCCATTTTGATATTGAGTTACTTGTTTAATCTGCTGTTGTTTTTACTGATTGCTTGCTTCCTAGTTAAATGAAGTCTGGCTGCTTTGCCAGGTTGTATTCAAGGCCAAAAAAACAAAAAAAAGACAGTTAATGTTTTCTCCTACATTCACATGTCTGCTTCGCTGGCTCTGTTCTGCTGTTGTGTTTGAAAATCTGGATATGATCTAGTTGATCTGCTTCGTTCAAAAGGAGCTGCAGCAGCCTGCTATTCAAACTGAATGAATTCATTCTCAGGATGCTTTCAGAGATGTCCAGGAAGAAGAAATGAGACAGAGATAGTAGAGAGGTCAAGAACACACCAACATGTTTGATTATCAAAGCAAAACTTTGCTCTCTAATTTTGGCAAGAATGAGCTGGTTCTGTTGTATGTTAAATTTCTCAACTTTCTAGGAAAGCAGAGACTAATACTAGTACCATACAGGTTTGTGCATGTGTGTGCAAAGTGCACAGAAAGATAAGTGAGGAATGTGTGAAGTGAGAAGGTCAGCAGACTGAGCAAACATTAGTTTATTTCTTTAAAGTCCAAACCAAACATGCAGCTGAAGAGGAAACTGTTAGATTGCTCAAGAAGAAAGATGAGAGACAGCTAGAAATAGAAAAAATATTGCTCAATAAGGCAGTGTTCATATGAAGAAAAAAAAAAAAAGGATACACGAGTAAAACTCTGGATATGCACGATTTTCTGGTTTGCAGTGCATGAATCACCCATTTCATCTGTACTGGTATTTTTTTCCTGAGACAACATTGAGCCCATTTACACCTGGTATTAAAATGTGGTCTCTAAGTGAATTTAGCGTGTGCATTTACTGTATGAACTCCAGACAAACTAAATGTGGAGTTTATTATTAGGTTTGGCTGCTGATTAAAGGCAATACACAGATTTAACTTTTATATTATTAGGTTATATTTAAAAAACAAATGTGAAAAAAGCATCGTGCCATCATTCTTCAGTGTCAAAGTAATCCAGTGATAGCTGTCAATGCATCCAATGGTTCACAGCAAAAGTGAACTGTTAATAATAAATTTAAGGAACCTAATTTTCCAAAATGCACACAAAAATGGTATAAAATAGCACCCATATTGCTGCCACGATGTGAGTCTGAAAGTGACCAATCGAAAGAGGGCCTGTTCCTCTTCTGGTTTGTTCCCCAAACTGTCAAAAATGAGACTGATTTAAGTGTAGATTTTAACTTTAAAAGCAGTTATACTTCTGTGTCTGCAACCAAGGCAGGTGAAATAATATCAGGTCAAGTGTCTTGCACAGAGAAAACAGAAATAAAAACAGCATAGACATATACACTCACTCACAAGCCCACTTTATTAAGTACACCGTGCTAGTACCAGGTTGGACCCCCTTTTGGCTTCAGAACTGCCTTAACTCTTTGCGGCATAGATTCAACAAGTTGCTCGAAACATTCCTCAGAGATTTTGGACCATACTGACATGATAGCATCACACAGTTGCTGCATATTTGTCGGCTCCATGATGTGAATCTCCCGTTCCACCACATACCAAAGGTGCTCTATTGGATAGAGATCTGAGTACAGTGAACTCATTGTCAGTTTAAGATGATCTGAGCTTTGTGACATGGTGTGTTATCCTGCTGAAAGCAGCCATCAAAAGATGAGTACACTGTGGTCATAAAGGGATGGACATGATTAGCAACAATACTCAGATAGACTGTGGTGTTTAAATGATGCTCAGTTGGTACTAAGGGGCACAAAGTGTGCTAAGATCATTACAACACCACCATCCTGAACCCTTGATACAGGCAGAATGAATCCATGCTTTCTTTTTGTTTACACCAAATTCTGACTCTACCATTTCAATGTTGCAGCAGAAATCAAGACTCATCAGACCAGGCAACATTTTCCCAGTCTTCTGTTGTCCAATTTTGGTGAGCCTGTGTGAATTGCAGCCTCAGTTTCCTGTTGTTAGTTGACAGGAGTGGCACCCGGTGTGGTCTTTCAGTGCTTCAAAGCTCAATGTGTTGTGCATTCAGAGAAGCTCTTCTGCTTCTGCATAACTTGGTTGTAACAAGTGGTTATTTGAGTTACTTCCTGACTTCCCATCAACTCGAAGAAGTCTGATCATTCTTCTCTGACCTCTGGTATCAACAAGGTATTTTCACCCAGAGAATGTCACTCACTGGATATTTTCTCTTTTTTTGGACCATTCTCTGTAAACCCTAGATATATTTCTGTGGGAAAATCCCAGCAGATCAGCAGTTTGTGAAATAATCAGACCTGCCCCTCTGGCACTGACAACCATGACATGTTCAAAGTCACTTAAATCACCGTTGATGCTCGGTTTGAGCTTCAGCAGGTCGTCTTGACCATGTCTACATGCTAAATGCATTGAGTTGTTAACATGTGAACGAATGATTAGACAACAAGCAGCTGAACAGGATGATAGTGTCAGTTCTGTCCATCACAGGCTCACTTTGTGGTAATGACTCAGAAAAGGAGCAAGAGCATATTTCCAAGTCTCACAGTTAAAGGTAAATTTAATTGCTTTGGGGCATACAACCAGAAAGTTGTTATATATAAAGTACAAAACAACATGGATATGAGGAATTAATATGTTTTAAATAGAGAAGTTGCTGTAGTTCCTTCCTGAATCTCTTCCTGTTTTAAAAATATTGTTCAAATGTCAAACCAAAAACTCTGATGCATAAAAAACATTTGCTTTGGTGTGTAGATGAGCATTTAGGAAAATTGAAGAGAAAGGGGCAGAAAAAGATGTGAATGATCACATTAAAACTGAAAGCACACGTGTTTTTCTAACATCTGACACCAGCTGAATGACTGAGGCCTTAAAGCAGCAGTGTTTAGATGGCTGTGCACACAATCTGTGTGCCTGGAAGCAAGCTGAAGAGACGATACAAGTTAGTGGGTGACTTTTAACAGCCATAGTGTGTGTGAGCGCATTGGGACAGTTTCCTGAGGTGCATCTCATGACTGGAACAATGAAGAGACAGACTCATTCAATTCATAATCAATTCTGCAGACAGAGAAGATGTGATTCAGGTTGGACTCAGTGACAGAGCAGGTATATTAAAGCTTTCAGGCTCTCCAAGCCAAGGTGTGGATGCTTGCCACAGGGGTCTGTCAGTGTTTATGCAGTGAATGAAGCAAACCTTTCAAGCTGTAGCTATCTCCACATCAGGTTCTTGATCAAACTGATACATCAATCCATAAATCCCAAACAACAACACATGTGTTGAGCTCTACTCTGGCAGGCTGCTCACCAGTTGGCTAAGTGCTAGAAACCTTGTTTCAACTTTCCATGAGTTTCCCCTTCACTCCTCCACTCATTGTATCTTTTTCCCTCCACTCTGTCCTCTCTCTTTTACCTGTTTCTTCAGTGAACTCCCTCACACCCTTCACCTCCCCTCTACTATTCTGCACTTTTTCAAGGCCTCACCGTTATTTCTATCCCACCAGAGTGGAAATGCTGATTGCATGTGAAGCAATATGGAGACAGAAACGAGGATCAGTTACAGGAACAAAGGCCTTGGGGGCTGCAAAGAAAGGATGTTGTAAAGATAAATAAAGTAAATGTGGACAGAAAAAACAGACGGGGTGAGGGGAACAGTGAGGTTTAGAAAACAAGCTTATGTGAAACTGAAATTTAAACTATCCTCTGGAATTCTGGTGTAGACAAAAGCATACCTGCTTCGTCAACAAGGCACAAAAACAAAGAAAAGCAGTGGGAATGTTTGAGATTGTGACAGAGAGGGAGGGAGCCTGGTTAAACATTTGCATGTGTGCTGACATGTGGCTGCTATTACCAACTCTGGTTTTAGTCATTGTCCTTTTCTGTTCTCTTACTCTCCATTTCTCTTACTGTACACTGTGAGAATCTCAAAAGCCTGCTGTCACCTGCAGACTAAAGGCCCCAGTATTCCCGCCGCAGTGGTCGCTTTACACGCCAATGGTAACGTCGCCACAGTTCCGTACCATTTATATCAGTGGTGAGGATGCGCGTACCCGCTGCAGTATAGGTGTCGCCACTCAAACAAAACCTCCACATCAGTGCTGGTATAGAAGGAGGTGTGTTCCATTTTAGGTCGGAATTTCAGAGTTCCCCGTCGTAATTTTTCGGAAAGTCTAGTCTTTTAAAACTGTTGCAACATATCCCTCTGCACAATATTTGAATCTCTGAGCTTCTGTACTGATATAGCATTCAAATTGCAGTAAAAAAGAAAATGACAACGGCACAACGTGTGAGGTTACAAAAATCGAGAAGTGCACGAATGGCCGAAATAACATCAAAGCGACGGCTTGTGCCAGCAGATGTGACGTCACTTTGTCGTACAGCGCCGTTCGCCAGGGGAAGAATGGCGAGTATAATGGCACCGTTGATCATCTGAGACAGCTGGAGTGTCCAGTTGGCTAGTTTCTGGTAGCACTGCTAGCTTGGCTGCTTGTAGTGTAAAAAACTGAGGCACAATTCACATTAGGTCAGAGGGTTAAACAGGATTGTCACCACTCAGATGTCTGTACTTTATGCTTGAAGCTCCTGCCACCAGATGGGTATCTTTGCTTAACGCAAACACTGAAAACAGCAGAACAGCTGGCCTTGCTCAAAGGTACAAATATTATTAACAAGCTGGGCATTAAATTGACAAAAGAAAAAGAGCTAAAATGGTACTGCAGAACAATTATGGTAAAAAAAATAAAGTCAGTCCTCAACAATGCTGCATTTCATTTGCCTTGGAAGTCGGATGTCGTAGCTTGAAGTGATGCTACTCCCGAGTTGAGCGCATTCCAGTAAAGTTGCATTTGTTTTGCTCCTCAGCAAGGTAGAGCCATACAGCACAATGCCTGTTTTCTTGAACAAAAATACACTGCTGCAGCACATTCATAGACAGAGCTTGGTCAGTGCTCTGCGTATAGCTTATCCAGCCAGTCACAAATACACAACATTGGCAGTACGGATTACAAGTTTTGCAGTTTTACTACTGGGTGCATGCACTCTCGCCAACTTGGACTGTTAAGTTGGGGTTGGTGGGGCTGCTCCGACTTTCTGAGTTGGAGGTCTGACTTGAGAGAGCGTTCCAGTTGAAAAATTACGACTGGGAACTCTGAAATGGAACACACCTCCTCCTATACCAGCACTGATGTGGAGGTTTTGTCTGAGTGGCGAAACCTATCATTCAGGAGAATACTGCAGCGAATACTCACACCCTCAGCACTAGTATAAATTGTATGGCGCTTGGGCGACATCACTGTTTGTGCACAACTGACCAATGCGGTGATTATAATGAGCCCTTCAGTTGTCAGCAGAGGCCCCTTAGTACCAACTGAGCATTTTTAAACACCACAGCCTACCTGAGTATTGGTATGTACACATCTTCTGATGGCTGCTTCCAGCAGGATAACACACCATGTCACAAAGCTCAAATCATCTCAAACTGGTTTCCTGAACATGACAATAAGTTTTCTGCACTCAAATGGCCTCCACAGTCACCAGATCTCAATCAAATAGAGCACCTTTGGGATGTGGTGGAGAAAAAGATTCACATCATGGATGTGCAGCCAACAAATCTGCAACATCTGTGTGATGCTATCATGTCAATATGGACCAAAATCTCTGAGGAGTGTTTCTGGTACTAGTGAGGTATACCTCCCTAAAACTACTAGTTTGTCCTGTCTTCCTCCCCTCATCCCGAACCAGTCGCAACAGATGGCTGCCCCTCCCTGAGCCTGGTTCTGCCGGAGGTTTCTTCCTGTTAAAAGGGAGTTTTTCCTTCCTACTGTCACCAAGGTCGTCTGATTGATGGAGTTTTCTCTCTATTATTGTAGGATCTTTACCTTACAAGTGCCTTGAGGCACCTTGTTAAATAAAAATAAATAAATAAATAAATTGAATTGAACAAAGTGGCCAATGAGTGTAAAAACTGTATGTGATAGCCTATTGCATTTACAACACTACAAAAGACTCCATCTCTTACTAATTAAAAACACAGAGCACTGTGGAGAACATGCATGCAAACACGTTTAACCATGTACCACCACACCAGCCAGTAACAATGCTTTCTGAGTTTAATGATAACTGGAGCAAACTGTTTTTGACATTTCCCATTTTGAATGAATCAGTGGATGCAAGCACAACAATGCCTAGAAAACCACAATTGTGGGAGGGCAAAGAACAAACAGACATGCAAAGAGAGAAAAGAGAAGTTTATTATTAACAGATGAGGAAAAAGTTGATAGAAACTGACTAAATGCAAAGAAGGATAGAAGAAAGCAGGGGACACACAGAGGGGGACTGAAAAAACATCCGCAGCCCAGCAAGTGAGCCGGTGGGAAGAGACGGGAACATCCTGGCCAATTCACATGCAACACACACTGTCTGTGTGTCTGTCTATCGCAGTGTGAGTCGTTATTTGTGTATAAGCACATAGGCATGTCTATGTGGATGAGAGGTGTAGAGCTAGTGCAGCTGCTGCTGCTGTAGCCACAGATGGTTCGGCCATCACTAGAAAAAGGATCTGAAGGGGTGAGGAGAAAAGAAGGGGAGGTATGAGAAAAAGATGAAGGAGGACTTGATGAAGAGATACCTATCCCTACAGAGAGGCTTTGGAAACATGGAGGAAGAAGAAGAAGAAGGGGCTGAGATGACAGGAAGAGGGTCTGAGACCAGCACAAGGAGGCAGTTATTGAGAAAGCTGTTTGGTCCTGACAGATCAGCTTTGGGAACAGACTGTGATGTGAAGGCAGGTCAGTAGCACTTCTGGAGCATGTCATTTTAGCATTTTAGGCACCATCTCAGAAACTGGTCCAAGGGCAAACAGGTGGTGCAGACTAAACACACAGTCCACCCACCCCCCCACCCCCCGAAACCCATCAACCCACATGGTTGTAGTTTGTTCCATCCAAATGTTATAATCTTTTCCAAATGGCAAGAGATAAAATGTCAGCATGAAAATACAACTGTTTTTGTTCCCGCCTCAATGGTTGGCTATCTGGAAACATTTCAGATTTGTTTCTGGCAGTGGTGATTGGATGCTGGCTGCCAAGAGTTAGGAAAATACCTGATATTATCTGTGGATCAAAGTAAACTTTCAGGTAATTTGAAAAAGAACTGAAGAAAATACAACACCTGTGTAGGATTGTGACAGGGAAAATGTCCCAAACCGACATGAAGTGTAAGTATAAATAAGGCATTCGGCCAATGTACCTTGGTACCGATTTTCCAAATCTTTGAATCTCTACTTGAGGGATGGAAAACCATTGTTCCCAAAGGTATTCCTTCTTTCAAAAGGTTCATGTTTTTCCTTTAATTTGTTACCTGTTTGTATCTGAGTCATACATCGCTTTGCATTTAAGGGAAAGAATATCAGTTACACATTGCTGTCATAATCATTGCTATAAGATTTTTAAGGGTCCAAATATTCAGTACTGTACTGGCCCAAAATAGACACATTAGTTGGGACCACATCAGTGGAATAAAGACATTTACTGACTCACACACCAAAATCATACTGCATAGCCTTAAGCTTTGCACAACTATGCAACTGTTGACAGTGGATGTTACCGTGGTGTTCTCCCTCAGTAAGCCTATGTGTCTGCATCCCCCAACAAGACTGGGAATCCACTGCTTGGGAATGCAGCATTCCTGAAGAGGTTGTTAAAATTCCTCTAAACGTATTGAATCAGCACAGTACAGTTGGCTGGCTGTGCTAGTCACGGCATGCAAAGATGGATGAGGGGTGTTTTTTTTTTTCCTGTTTCAAAGCGCTGTGTGTTTTTGCTTGTTTGTGTTGGGAGATGAATGCATGGTGTGTATCAGCCAAAAAAAAAACAAAAAAAAAACTACTCCACCTGGTTCAGTGCCGAGACTGGAGCCCTTTGGTGTAACTGAAAGGAGCTTTTACATTCACACTCGCTTCCATACAGCCTACTGCAGCACAAGACTCTTGATATTCCAAAGATGGAACAAGATTTGTCTAAGCCGAGGTACGCATTAACTTCTCACCATTCGACCATTGGGATGATATACATATACAAGTACCGTGACAAAGGTACTCACAGGAAATTCATCAGATGTTATACAGTGATGAACCTGACATTGCCTAATACATAAATACCTGGTATCAGTCCGTACTCAGTAGCTGCATGTACCAAAAGCCAAGGGTTTAGTATTGTATCCAAATGACCAAAAGCCACACCCCTCCTGCTCTCATTACATGTCTATCGATAGTGAAAGTGAGTGACACAGAGAAGAGGAAAAAAAAAAAGGATGACCCGAGACGGTATATGGTCTCCAGAAAAGAGCCAAAAAGCTTGGAAAACTGAACTAAAGCCCAGCCTGGCTGCTCCACTGAGAAGGAGCAATGCCAGCAGGGGTGACACACTAGTTAACCTGAACGAGAAACCCAGTCTGCCTCTTAACTCCTCTGTGCTCCAGTTTCCATTCAAAGGGACATTTTTTTAATTCCTTTTCTAATTTACGCGTACATAAAAATAACCAACAAATATAATTAATCAACTGTTGTTTCACGTTTACAAATATTCTGTTTAGCCCCAAATAAGATACTATCTTCTCAAAATATGGTTATTAATCTCTGGCTCTCCTCCACAGTGTGTCTTTTGCCCTCCTCTCCTCACCCCCAACCAGTTGCGGAAGATGGCTGCCCCTCCCTGAGCCTGGTTCTGCCGGAGGGTTCTTCCTGTTAAAAGGGAGTTTTTCCTTCCCACTGTCGCCAAGTGCTTACTCATAGGGAGTCGTCTGATTGTTGGGGTTTTTCTGTATTACTGTAGGGTCTTTACCTTACAATATAAAGCGCCTTGAGGCGACTGTTATTGTGTTTTGGCACTATATAAATAAAATTGAATTGAATTGAATTGCTGCGACAGACTGGCGATCTGTCCAGGGTGTACCCTGCCTCTCGCCCTGTGGCAGCTGGGATAGGCTCCAGCCCCCCCGCGACCCTGAATTGGATAAGCGGAAGAGAATGGATGGATGGATGGATGGATGAATTGAATTGAATTGAACTGACTGTACCTGACTACAGGCAGAGAGTTGCACTAAACAAGTACTTGAGCTTTCGGTATGCTTGTAATACAATCTCCACACCTGTAAAACTTTGACTACAGGTCCTAGATTGGCAAACACACTGTAAACCTTTAAATGTGTTAGTTTTGTTTTATGTGTAGCATCTATCTCAAACCTGGGCATTGGCTGTCCCTGACTGGCCCACATGAGGTCAATGGTAAATTAGGATTCAAACATAAATAATATATAAATAATAATATAAATAATCTCCCCATCAGAGAACGATTTATCATTTATTGTGATTTTTGTGGGAAACCACAATACAAATTTGTTGCTTTTATTTTAAAGGCGACTGCCATTTTTTAATATTTACATACGCAGATGCGTGCAAGCGAATGTAGCTTCACTGTAAGTGTGTTGGAACTGACGTTTGAGAGATGTGAGTCTATTAGCGCCAAAAGATGTCAGCTCACACAATAAAAAGAAAGATTGATGCGGAATGCGTAGAGTTTTTAACAAGACAAGTATGTAGTTACTGAAGTCCGAGGTAAAGTCATGTGCTTAGTTTGAGAGCAGACTGCTGTGTTTAAGGATTACAAGTTGAATCGCCATTACAAGACTAAACCAGCAGAGAAATACAAGAACTTGGCTGGTCCAGAGCGAAAAGCAACAAGGACCGGCCCCTTTGGGAAAATTAATTGCACAGTTATCTGATAACTGTGGTCAGAGTAAAACCCATTTTTAAACAGAAGCATGAATACTGCTCTCATCAACATCTGGTGTCCTGACTGTGAGGTCTGGAAACGCATTGCTGAATTTTAAAACAAGGACGAAACAACCCAGGAATGTTTGCACATCAGCAATTCTGCGCTGTTTCGAGCTACAAACACACAAATGCCAAAAATGCTGATACAAATCTGCTTGTACATTCCACAGTGCAGGCAGCTGGAAGCACCAGTTATCTCAACTGCGTGGTAAAAATGATTTAAATGTCATCACTGCATGTACTGTTCTGGGAGGAAAAGCGACGGCACACCCAGCGCACCATCTGACATCAGAATATCAAGTACGGAGAGACAAAAAGACTCTCTGCCTCACAGATTAGATGAAGGCATGGTAGGACCAGCCTGCCCTGCACGGGCTGCTGATGTGAATGACGTCAGTGACAGAGGGAGAATCATACAGTGTCACTGGTTTGATCTCACTATACAGAGTGAAATTATGACTAGCAGAAGTAGCAAAGCCAGGGATCTTAGCTGATAATAGAGCTTTTGGCCTATAACAGCAGGAAAAGCACATGTGCTACTGATAATATAGTTAGATAAGACCTAAGACGGCTAAAGTGTTACAGCGATCCTGAATGCCCAATGCCTTTGGCTGCATTACAGAAACGTCCGAACTTAAATAGGATGATATAGTTTGGTATTACAGAAGCAAATCCAAACCAAATTGAGGAATCTTTACACATCTCCTTTTTGGCACTTTTTCCCCCAACAAATTGAATATAATATAATACTGTTAGCAGGATTTAGTTGCCTTTGGACACACACAGGCGTAATGAATTTGCTCCTTGATATAGCTTTATGTTTTCCAGGTTCTCCTGTTTTTCTGCTCTGCTCTTCTCATCTTCAACACAAATATAATTTAAAGCAGTGAATGATGGGTAATTAGCCTTCACTTGACATTAATGTTAACACGTGTACAGACTACACACTGTCTGTCTCACTGCTGGGCTGTTGCGAATGTAAGGTGGGCCTGAATTGGACACTTGTGTGCTCATGCCTCATAGACATTCATTCCCAAGGAGCCACATGCAAAAGCACACTTTTATAAAAGCTAATTTGACTCCTCAGGGTCCCAGTCAGGCAACTCTCAAAAGCTACTTTCTACTCTTAGGAGAAGGGAACAAATTAACTTCAAACATAACAAAATTATATTGTTTTTTTAAGCAGACTCCAGAGCAATTTCACAATTGCCATGAAGTGTGGTTATGAAGCTGGCGTTGCTGCAAAGTACATTGAACACGTTGTCAAAGGATGTGAAGCGGAGCGCTTTGACAGCAGCAGGGAAAGCAGGGCAATGAGAGGTGGCCTTTCATGCTTGCTAGCTGCTAGCTTTGGCAGAGGAACAGCAGTCCTCAGCCAGCCTTCCTGCCTGCCTGTAAATTGGGTTCATGACTGGAGAATGGGAGAGGAGAGAGTGATGGAGAAACAAGAAAAGAAAGGAAGGCAATGTAAGACACTCCACGGGGATAATAAATGCTATAATATTCTGCAGGAGGGATGGCAAGGAGTCCAAAAAGACTAATGTTTCCTTATTTTTCTGCCTTGAAAAGAAAATAATGGCCCTGAGCAATAGCGGTGGAAGCAGAAGTGCTGTAGGAGGTGGGCAGACAGATATGCAGACAGGCAGGTAGTGACTCAGACAGGAAGTTACAGAAGCCAACAGATGCAGGCGGCGAGGCAGACTCGCATCTAAGGAAGTCTCAGACAGATGAAGGAAATTATTTTTCTGTGTGCGTGTGTGGCTGGTATTCAGCTGAATAGATGTAGTGGTATCTATGGCAACATGGCTTTGGCATTTTCAGTGTTGCTGGAAAGAGCCGCGAGTACAGAAGAAGAGCAGGCAGCAAGTGGATGCTGGGATTCACACCACACAAAGAGGGATACCAAGCCGAGCTGGGTGCAGCATTCACCTAGGTGATACATCAATATTTATCTTCTATGATGGCAGTGATTTCCAAGGATGGAACAAGAGGCTGCTGTAAGTTGCTCCTGGCTTGGTTCCCACTGAGAAACTATGGATCAGATAGATGCTTTGCCAGGATGTTTGCCACCATAAAAAACACTGACAGTGCATGACCGGTAATTATAAACAATGAGTGAGTGGGGAAATTAAGTGTAACATGCGAAACACCAGTATGTTGATGAGTCAGTAACACAAATATCCCTGCATTTAGTATATGCCCCCATCTCACCCTATCTCTAGCATCCTCTTCAGTCACACCAACCCTCTGCATGTCCTCCTTCACTGCATCCATCACTCTCCTCTAAGGTCCTCCTTCTTTCCTCCTGCCTGGCAGCTCCACATTCAACATCCTTTGTCCACTATATCCACTCTCCCTCCTCTGCACATGTCCAAACCATCTCAGCCTTGCCTCTCTAACTTTGTCTCCAAACCGCTCAACCTGAGCTGTCCCTCTGATGTACTCATTTCTAATCCTGTCCCTCCTGGTTATCACACCAGCTACCTACTGCACTCATGGTGTCACAGCTTTGCAAATCTACCATAAAGGTAAATAATAATGCATTAAATTTGCTACCAAACTTTCCCAACTCAACCTCAACACTTAGTGTTTTAATTGATAATTGATTATTGATGAAGGCTTTCCATTGGAAACAGCTGAATGGGACTATTTATATCTGTGTCCACCACACTTCTGGCCACTATCAGGGGCCTGGCATTTAAGTGACCACAGATATTGAAGTTAAGGAAATACAGTAACAGGTGAAGCTCATTTCACTGGACTTTTAAAAACAATCCATGACAAACAACACTGTATATATTATTGTATTCCCATCTTCATTTACTGGAAGAAAGAACTGTAAATTCCACAGCATTAGGTCTTATTTTAATAACTTTAAAGCATAACATATTGTGTGACCAAAGAGGGCACAGGACAACTTCTCCCACCTGTACTTGAATATGAGCCAGTGAAAACTCTGCTGGTTAACTTGTTTGTCTCATGTGTCTCTTCTAGCTAGACCAAACTGCTCTGCTCTGCCAGTAAAGGTCCTTTTACTGACTTTCACTTCAACTTCTGGAGCTTTTGGGAAGTGCCAAAGACGACTCAGCACTTTTGGCCCTGTAGCTGCCTTTGGGATGTTTTTTTTCCCCCAGACGTATATGCATTTAGTACGAGTGCATCTGCATGAGTCTCTGCGTGTTCATGTTCGCTGTTCTGTGCAGTGATCCAACAAATACAAATATCAACAAGAGCTGGGACTGTGTGTTCCATGTCAGTGTTTTTTGGCAAGAATTTGAAGAGGGATTATTTTTTTCTTTTATGTCAGCTGCCAGATACGAAAGGTTTATTTTAGTTTGGTGAAGTTCGAAAAGCCTCCATTTCCAACACGCTTGTTAATTACACAGCATTAGTGACCAAAAACAACATTAGACATACAAAACAAAATCCTCGTGCCCCCCCACGCAGCCACTTGAAGTTGCCTTACACAGTGATTTCAGTTTATTTGTTATGTTTACAGTGCTGTGGCACAAGGGAGGAAAATACACAAAGACACAGTTAGTGGGTTAGAAGTGTTGTGTGTAATAACAGAGCCTGGCTGCTATTTCAATCTGTAGCCCTGTTTGCTTTCTGTTTTGAGGACAGGGAAAAGGGAATATAGGCTGTGAGTTAAACAGCTCATTGGATCATACCCTACATTTAACACTTAGCAGAGCCGGGGAGAGTAGGAAAACAAACACACCCATGCCAGGACACACGTATGTGTGTGCCCACACAGACATTTAATATTATTACTCAAGTATTGTGATTCAGGCAGGAAACTTAAAACTTTTAAAACTCTGTGCTGGGAAATCCACAGTGGAAGTTAATTAAACTTGTGACCAAAAAGAAAAGGAAAAACATTTGGATTATGGCTCTATTAATGCTATTACAGATTTAGTGTTCAGGACTGGATTTGAGGATTATTAGGTTCATGTGACCCTACCTTGTATCCAGCATGGGTCCTGCTCTTTGCATGTGGTGTGGTAGAGCAGAGCTCAATGGCCTCAGGCTCGTGGAAGATCACCGTGGGCAGCGGCTCCTTTCTCAGCGTCAGCACATTCAGCTTGGTCTTCAGCATGGTCTGAAAGTGCTGATGGAGAAAGACAGATATACACACTGTGCTTTAGGCAAATATGTAATCTGTACCAAACAGCAAAAAGCTAATTATGGCTGTGGTTCAACATTAAGTTTCCTTGTCAACACTGCTGGTGGCATGAAAAAAATTACAACCCCCAGAAACATCAGCATTTTAAGGTGCAGTGTGTGCAGAGGTGCACTCTCATATCCAGGAAGACTCAGGAAAGTATGGAATTGGCTCAAGGAGTTAAAGGTTTTATATTTTAACAGGCACCCCCTCAAACACCTAAAGAAAAACCTCTCAGTGGTGAAAAGTGAAGATGAAGACTCGAAGTGAGATGGTGTGAGAGGTTTATTCTGCTCCAAGAGGAATTTGAGGAGCAGACGAAGGAAGCCCTGCCCTCTCTGTCCCCGTCAAAACAAGAGGGGCCGCTTGCTCTCATACTACAGTCCATGGGAAGTGTTTCCTGAAGCCGAGCAGAACCACATGGCCGGTCTGGCCATGTGCAGCGTGCCTGCTAAAATTTCTGGTATTTTTAGACACCGTCAAAACAAAACTGAGCAGCTAATTAAATCATGATTTTCAGAACTAAGGGCAAAACGGCACACCTGCTGGGCATGGGTGTCTGTAGCCTGACCTCAATTATTTGTCTGGCTCTATCAATCAGTGAATTAAGGCCTGAAAATGAAAGTTCTTGCCAAATCCGTTTTAACGGGCGTCATATAAATTGATCTTGTTAGGGACTAATAAGATTACTGTCTGCTATAAACAGTTACACACAACTTGACCAAAACTACTACCTGCAATGTGAATCTGGGCTCTTAACATGTTCCCCCTTTTAATAAGGAGGAGTAGCAGCTCTACTCTGAGCTACTCCTGAATGATCGAGCTCCTCACCCCATCCCTAAGGCTGAGCTCAGACACCCTATGGAGGAAGCTCATTTCTGCTGCTTGAATTAATGATATCAGTCTTTCGGTCACCACCCAGAGCTCGTGGTCATAGATGAGGGTGGCAACATAGAGAGATATATCCAGACCATTTTTAATCTGAATGATTGCCATTTGGAAGGTGAAAGATAAAAAAAAAAATAGTCACTGTGAAATAGAGCCTGACCAATATACTGACCCTGCCAATATATTGGCCAATATTAGCTATTTGCCTATATATTGGTATCGGCATTTATAGCGGCTGATAAATGAAAATTTTAAAAAAGTAAAGAAGAAACAGGAAAAACACCCTTCAACGATGTTAAGAGTGTTGATGTTGCATAGTTTGTCCACCAGAGGGCATTCTGCAATTTCCCTGTTGGCAGCGTGTGTTTAGAAGGCCACAAACAACAACCAGCTGATCTGAGCGGAGTCCACAGCTTGTTGTGAATAAAACAGGATTATTTTTAAACTGCAATGCCATACTATCTCACTAAGGACTAGGGCCGTCAAAAAAATTAAAAATCAATACTCAGGATCACAGACTCCTCTGCAGACTGAGACAGAGCAGTGAGAACAGTGGATGAGAGAGAGGCTGCAGGCAGACGTGGACAAGATGATAAATTTTTCTACTTTTACAATAATTTATTAAGATGTGTTTCTTATTTTGCTGTAGCCAGCTGTGAGGTCAGTGTTAAAAATGCACTGTTTTTTATGTCTTCTTTATTTTAGCATAACTAATACCACACTTTATCTAAAGTTAATTTGTAACTTTTCTATAATGCTCTTCTTCTACAATAATTAAATTATTTAGATGTTAGGTATTGTGTTGTTTGTTGTACCTTTTGTTTATTAGTAGGTTCTAAAATATATTTTACCTTCATGAGCTGTAATAAAATTATCAAGATATTTTGTAAAATGAATAAAACCTCTAAACTTAATCTTAAATACTTACTAACTTCTAATTGGGAAAATTAGTTGAAAATTAACAAGTGACCTTTTTTTGAGACTTCTTCGCCATTACTTCTGTTGTTGCAGGACGGGGTCAAAATCTTCCTCATGGTATCGAAAATGGTATTGAGTATTTTTCTGGGTATCGGTATCGAGTTCTATGAATTCTAGTATCGTGACAACCCTACTAAGGACTCATAAGTATACATAACAAATGTTAGGGAAATCCGTTTATGTCTCGTGTAGCTGAAGAAAAAAATATCGGCAGATATATCAGATTTTTTAAATCACCAAGTATTGGTGTCGGCCTTAAAAATCCTCTATCTTTTTGGCTCTATTGTAAAAGCAAAGGTAAGTGCTAATTGGCTAAGATTAGCTAGTTCATTTGTTACCTAATCAAAACTTATTTCCATTTTAAGTTTCACCAGAGGAACTGGTGCACTTCCATACTCTACGCTTTGCTAACAGTTGTGAACAAACTGAGCGGCTCCTTAGTGCATCCTATTTAAAAACTATCCATTATTGTATGAAAATTATGAATAGAAGATTGACGGTGATATCTGATACAGATAATAATTTATCCTGCACTGAGCAAATTTTATAGCAACCCATCCAACAGCTGTACACCACAAATGTCAACCTCCATGGCAGCAGTTGATGAGAATCATAATCAACAGGTCAGACACTGGAATTCAGTATGTGGGGACCCTGAACGTCTGCACTTGATTTACAGCAATCCATCCATGAATAAAACATTTCTCAGAATCGTGACTGTTATGTCACAGTCGAGCAAGGCTTCAGAATTTCACATAACCAACCTCTCAAATCCTCTACTCAACACAATACACTGACAATGCATGCTATTGTGAGCACACCACCAAAAACAAACTGCAGTTTCTTGTTAAGTACAGATCACTTTAACAAATGCTCTCCTTCACTTTTTCCTGCACTCAGTGGAACTACAAAGCTGTTTTCCACGTTGGACTGCACGAAAGCTATTTTCTCCGGCAACAGATGGTCAACATTTTCAAGCGATGAAAACAGCCAATGCTGCCAATACAGTCAATCATCAATCATCACTGTTGCACTCATAAGGCCAAGTAGAACATTCCGAATCAACTTCACAAAACGGGTTTCGGGTCAACTTTCGAAATTAAACACCACTGCTTGGGTATTGTTACTTTATTGTTGACGTTAATAATATAAACGCCAGTGTTTATGGCTATATTACCACTGTCCTGTATGAGTTGGTCTTCTGCTGTCATCGTTTTAAGGGTTTCAAAATGCATCATAGTCTGTGAATTGTTATAGTGTTGTGTTATGAAACGACAGAACTTAAAAAAAGCCCAATCCTGTGCAGACGCCCTACAGTACGACCCACAGCCTCTCATTTACCATAGTGGTGCTGAGAAGAAGAATAATAAAGAGAAGGAAGGGGCGAGGGGGTGGTCAGGAGGAAGATAAGGCATGGAGATGAAGGAGAAAAAGAAAGATGGAGTTGTGAAAGTAAAGCCACATGTGTGTAAACGCTCGCTGACCTCCGCGTCAGCACTTTACAGCTTCCTGACGGTGGCTTGCATTCCTGTGGTTGGCCCCGGTACGGAGTGAGACGGTGGGGGTGCCACGACTCCTACACCCCCCACCAAGTGCACAAGGCTTGAGCAGGTATGAAAAAGAAGTTAAAAAAAAAGCTTGATCTTATACATACGTGTGTGTGTGTGTGTGTGTGTGTGTGTGTTTTATATTACAGTGAGACATGCATAGAAAACAAGGCAATGTACTACTGGAGGAAACGGGAACGTTTTTTTCTGCATTTCTTATCCACATGGGGAGGGCTGCTTGTAGAGCAATGCTGGAATTCTATTCACAATATTTTCACAGTATCTTAATGTTTTTGTTATTTCTCAAGTCCCAACTGTCTCCTCATCAAGTTATTGATTCTATTTCTGACTTTAACTTGGACCCAGAAAAGTGTTTAGCCTCCAACACCAGACCAGTGTGGGCACGGTCAGTTTTGATTTGGTACAAGGCGAGGATCCTGTAAACACTTGAGCAATCACGAAAGTGCCTGACCTCCGTACTTAGTGTTTAAATGTTTGACTTCAGCAAAAGCCTCCGCATGCTGAGTATCGATCTGTTTTTTTCCACCCTGGATGAGTTTTGTTACACTCCTAATATGCTCAAAATGCTGTGTCACCAGTATAGCTCTAATTCAAGTATTCAATGGCTTGTTCGAGAATATACAGTGGCAACGACTTCTGAAGCTTTCATAGATTAAACAAGACGAGTTGAAGCAATTACTGGAATCTGACACAGCAACTTTACCCCTTCTTATTTTGCCATTCTGGGAGAAGAAACACATTTTTACTTGTCATTGTGCTAAGATATACTATATTATGAAGATGGCGTGACAGCACAGTATAAAACTTGTTAGCAGGGTGCATCCCTGGAACACCAGATTTAAAGCATTAATGAAAAATGAAAGAGTGCATATAAATTTTCATAGTGAATAATTTTGGAAGAAATCCTTAAAGCACAATATTTATTATATGATTATGTGACTTCTGCCTATAAATAACTTTAGGTTTTCAGTTTTCAAGAACTCCTACATTTCAGTTATTTCTATTTTACTGCTCTCAGAGCCCATACAGTATGTATTTACCTATAATGAGTGATTCCAACCAACTTTAGCTCACAGTATTAACTTTTTCCCCTGTGGGAACTAATTCAAATTAATACTACCTAAATATGGTGGATGACCAACGGCTGTTGCATCCACTGACTCACACACACACACTAAGACAGTGTTAGTTTTTATACTGTGATGTGCAATCTTATCTGTTCACTGTTTATTTTGTGTAATTTCATTAAGTGTGAGTAATACACTCACCAGCCACTTTGTTAGGTACACCTGTTCAACAAATATCTAATCATCCAATCACATCGCAACAACTCAGTGCATTTTGGCATGTAGACATGGTCAAGACGACCTGCTGAAGTTCAAACCGAGTATTTGAATGGGCAAGAAAGGTGATTTAAGTGACTTTGATCTTGGCACGGTTGTTGCTGCCAGACTGGCTGAACTGAGTATTTCAGAAACTGTTGATCTTCTGGGATTTTCCCACACAATCATCTCTAGGGTTTACAGAGAATGGTCTGAAAAAGAGAAAATATCCGGTGAGCAGCAGATCTCTGGGTGAAAATGCCTTGTTGATGTCAGAGGTCAGAGGAAAAGGGGCAGACTTGGATTTGAGATGATAGGAAGGCAACAGTAACTCTAACAACAACTCATTACAGCCAAGATATGCAGAAAAGTATCTCTGAATGCACAACACATCCAACCTTCAAGCAGATGATCTACAGCAGCAGAGGACCACACTGGGTGCCACTCCTGTCAGCTAAGAACAGGAAACTGACACTACTTAATTTTGGTGAGCCAGTGTGAACTGAGGCTGCAATTCACACAGGCTCACCAAAACTGAGAAGATTAGAAAAATGTTGTCTAGCCTGATAAGTCTCAATTTCTGCTGTGACATTCAGATGGTAGGGTCAGAATTTGGCATAAACATCATGAAAACATGGATCCATCCTGCCTTGTATCAATCGTTCAGGCTGGTGCTGCTGGTGTAATAGTGTTGAGGATATATTCCTGGCACACTTTGGGCCCCTTAGTGCCAACTGAGCATTATGTCACAAAGCTCAAATAATCTCAAACTGGTTCCTTGAACATGACGATGTGTTCACTGTACTCAAATGGCCTCCACAGTCACCAGCTCTCAATCCAATAGAGCGCCTTTGTGATGTGGTGGAACGGGAGATTCACAGCATGGATGTGCAGCCGACAAATCTGCAGCACCTGTGTGATGCTATGATGTCAATATGGACCAAAATCTCTGACATCAAATTAGGGGATGTGTGACTTTCTGAAAACAACAATTCAACATTCCCACAATTCACTTTGTAATTGTTCTGAAGGCAAAAGAAGGTCCAATCTAGTACTAGCAAGGTGTACCTAATAAAGTGTCTGGTGAGTGTGTATTCATGGTTGTTTATAGACTGTTTACATAATTATTATTCTGTCGGTTTGTCATTGAGTATTTTCTCTTATTAGCCAGTTGCAAAATCATGTTGTTCTGATGTGGACCTCTCATGTGAACCGTCTGAATGACAATAAAATTAATCTTGAATCTTAAGATCTGGATCTTAGTCAAACTGACCCAGTGCAGCCAACAAATTCTGAATGACTGCTCTCCAGGGATGTCTCTGATTACTCCTGGAAATCACAAGTGCCATCAAGACAAGTGCACATGCTAATTTCTTAAAGAGTTTCTACTATTAAATAATTTGGAATTGTGCATTTTAAAATATGCAAATGCAAGACAGCACTTGAACAATCACAACCACAAGAAATCAAGTCTACAGACAGGTTTTTGGGGAGTGCAGTTTGCCTCCTACAGTGATGAGCTTAACAGATCACAGATGGTAAGTTAAACTTTTGGCCCTCTGAGGGAGCATTCTTAAAGAAAAGAGGCTCTCGGGTCAATATCATGTTGAGTCACTGCATAACAGGGTGAAAACAGGCACTCGGGCACACCCACTGAGACACATAAAGTCAGGGTTATGGCGATGGGATTATGACAAAAGTTTACAAAACAGCTGGAAATAATGTTAAGAAGATAGCAGAAGCCCTGCAGATAGATATCCTTGTCCAAAAGCATGATAAAATCCCACCCCCTGGATACACAAATGGCTACTGGCTCAACCCAAGAAATCAACCAAGTGTGGTTAGTTATGTTAAGTATGGTTAGAAGTCTTGTAACACAAGACCTCAAGACCATATGAGTCAACAACATCAGTCTGTGTCATACACATCGGCATCCACAGACCCCGACACACATGTAGAGAGCCTGAAGCGAAAAAGAGCACAGACAGCAGTGTAGCAGCTGCTCGACATGTGTGTGGTGTTGATAAAGAACAAGAGAGGAGGACATCATTGTTTGTTAAACTATTCTGTAGCACATCTTTTTTTTTTTTCTTTTTTTTTAAAAAAGGGAATACACAGCTCCACATGCATTTATTAAGCCAGACATGGTCCAGAATTAGAAACTCTTCTGGCCATGAACAAATTAGGAAAGCACCATCAAACACAAGCAGTGGTCACTGCTGTCAATGACAATGTCAATGGTGACAAATCTTGTTGTACAAAGAGTTAGTATTTAGTATAACTTAAGAATGAATTATGAGTATGTGTGGAGCATTTAAAACACAAAAAAGGCTTTTTCTTCTTCAGAAAATATTTGCGAATCCTGTTTATGGAAGTTTTGTTTTGGTTTTTTTTTACTTTGGTCAACTGGATCTATGATTGCTTGCTGTCACATCACTATGTTTTTGTGATGTTACCTGTACCTGTTGACCAGTGGCACAGTATGAAACACTGGCAGGAATGTGCATCTTGAAGCTGACCATCAGTTGGGCCTGATCCCTCATTAGGGATTTTTTTTCTTTAACTGTAGCACTATTTTTAAGATGTTTTACTGGTGAACAGACAAAAACATCACTGTGGCTTTTCAAGGGGGCTAAATGTATTATGTTACTGGCCTCCATAAGCACAGCAGAGCATTTTAACTGTGCATCCTTCTTACAGTTCAAATATTACAGCACAAAAATTACTGTAAGGTAACTACTAATAATCCACACCTTCAACATCATGGCACACAATTTATGAAAGATAAAAAATGTATAACACAAGTAACTGCTCATTTACGAAATGTACTTTATTTATTAACCCACATTCATATTTTAGATAAGATAACGGATAATTTAAAAAAAAAATTTATTTAAAACATTTCAAAAATAAATAAATAAATAAATAGAAATAAATAATAAAAATTACAAATTTTATTTAAAAATAATAAAATTAAATGAAAAAAAAAAAAAGAAAAAAAAAAATTTAAATAACT